>JAODTK010001553.1:0-23730 GCA_026419785.1 Sclerodactyla briareus | reverse complement strand
CGGTTACCGAGATACGGGAGTTCAAAGTAACCCCGAGTGTTCATGAGTGTTCGGCGGCGAGCCGACTAAGCGCGGCTGGCAGCGCGCCCTAACCTGCTAACCGACGGGACTGCGATTCAAGCGGTAATGCTTGGTTGTTCCTATAGTGAAATGGGTAATTCGAAATAACGACCTCTTATCAATTCGGAATAACGGTCCAGGCAACTCAATGCGCGAATAAGACCCGATGTTCAAGTTGAGAATAAAACTGCCAACTGGGCAGACTTTTATGGCGAATAAACAGTGAGACTATGAATTTAGGTAAATAACGGACGAGCGCAGCCGAGTTCGTTATTATACTAAATTCAGAGTCGAGATGGTTATGACAAAAAAAACCCAGTAAAAGTCGACCGGCTGTAGTTCCATTCCTATACTACAACCCACAAATCAGGAAATACCCGAACGATTAGAGAATATCTATAGCTCTAGATCTATATCTTTGTATCTCTAAACAGTAAACAAGCAGCTAGGGGTAACTATTGGCGTTAGGTCGATCGACAGTGAATTGCCATTGCCGCACCATACACAAAAGATGACAGTGCGTGATGTGCGTGCTGGGCGTACTTTCACGGAGACGCCAATACAAACAACGCGCTGACGAACTGGAGGAGTTTCTTGCGCGTGTACAAAATGGCGTTAACCAATGACCAACGCAGCGACCCGTCGGTTTCGCCCGATTGGTATTCTCTGTTGAGGCAGTGCGCACTTTGAAGCGCGCGTATACTGTTACAGGCTGCGAGTGTAAACATAAACTTCGAAAGGTTCACGCAACCTCAATTTGTGTTTGAAAGTACTGCGGTTACTTATGACCCAGCAAATAGAGCACGTATTCGATTGTTGGTTACTCTGACCCAGCCTGCGTGGTATCCAACTGACGACAATTGAGACAAGTCTAATATAGGATACTGACTGTTTATTGACAGAATAAAGGACAGTCGCGTGACTGGGGTTAGCCAATCAGACTCCGTTTGCAATAACTGATAGCTTGGGGTTGTAGGAAATCGAATAACGAAACTTATCCATGAATTCAGAATAGCGACCCCAATATTCGTTTCGGAATAACGGTCCCTATTCTGAATTCGGAATAATGACGACCGATGTTCCATTCGGAATTGCGGTCTCATGATGAATTCGCGAATAGACCATTTCGGCATAACGGTCCCTATTTCCAATCGAAGAACGACCCTTCGCGAATAAAGACATTCGGAATAAGACTTCGGAATAAAGACCCCGAGAATAGAGGTTCCACAATGATGAATTAGAGCTAACGACCCTTCGTAATAACGGTCCCTATGTTCAATTCGAATAACGGACCTTCGGAATTACGACCGTTCGGAAACGAACCGGAACTGGGACTATTAGACGAGTCTTATGACCAACATTGCACGGGGCAACTAGATTTGCTAGGAAATCCTATATGTCGCCAGTATTTCAGATGATGGGCCATAGGGCCCAAACTGGCCTTGCGGACCTCTAAATTCTTGCGACAGAGCAAAGGCCCTCTACGAAGGCCCATGACATGTAACGTGAAGAAGACCAATTGAAGGTTGTGGGAAGAGATGCATTTCGAACACATTGTGTGAATTATCATAAAATGGCGCCTAGGGCCGGTCATAACCTGGAACAGAAAATCCAACACCGCACAAAGTAATTCTATAAGCCCTCATTATGATGAACATCAGCACTGTGCAACTGAAGTTTGCGCTAGGAGATACCAAGATTTTAGCGCCCTGGGCCCAAACTGGGCCCTGGACCAAATCCCGATGGTGTCTACCCAGACCATTCATGCGAACTTTAAGAAAATGCAATTCAGCTTGTGGGAAGAGATGCATTCAGTACCATTGTGTGAAACTTCATGAAATGGGCAGACAGCCCAAGTAGGACCTTAGACTAAAAATCTGAGCCCCGAAGTTACAGCTGTCAGACCATACATTATGATGAATGTCAGCACACTGTGACACTAAAATTGTAGCAAAAGGAAAGCATGTTTTGCGAAATTCCACAGAATGGGCCCCAGGGCCCACACTGCAGACCTTGGGACCTAATTCCCGTGTGGACATCTCTAAAGATATGCTATTGACACACCATTACGGACTGAAATAAGTCAAGCATACTGTGCAACAAAATTGTAGGAGATACAAGATTTTATGGTATTTCATATAATGGGCTCCTTGGGACCCAAAGTGGGTACTGAGCCCAAAATTCCGAACACCACGGTAGCCTTCTAACAGGCCCTTCCACATAGTACCTGAGAAATGAACATCAAATGAATCGTGTTGGAGGGAGAGGCATTTAAGTACTATTGTGTGTGAAAATTCATAAAATGGGGCCTTGGGCCCGAGTTGTTGGGGTTTGGTTTGGTGGGCGGGGGGGTGGGCTGACCAAAAAATCCTGAAACACCCCGAAGGTACGGCTGTTGGATACCATCATAAGACTTGAACATCTAGTCACTGTGCACATAGAATGGTAGGAGATGCGTACATTTTTGAAATTTTACACATAATGGCCTATTAGTGGCCACTTTAGTAGGCTTTGAATTGACATTCACAAGGTCCAACATGTCCCAAGGGTTAATGAAACATTGTGACCAAGTTGGTCGACATCCATCACAGAATGACTGTTTGGGAGCCCAAAAGGCAAGTTTGTTACATACACAGACTGATTAGATAGATAGATAGTAGATGAGACGATAGCTAGATAGATAGAGAGATAGATAGATAGAGAGATAGATAGATAGAATATGTATACGAAGATAGAGTGACTGCCAAATTCCAATAGCCTAAACCAGCGTAGACGGTTTGAGCCTAAAAAACGACCCGAGGTCAAATAGACCATCAGATGTATTTAACGTAGACGAACAAAACTTTCAATTACGTCATCCCTCTAAACGTATCGTTTGCGAGAATCAGATGAATAAGAGTGCTCTGGTCTTTTTGGTAATGTTCAGTTCTATCCCACAATAATCCATCACCGTACCACAATCCTTATCGCTAAATTAAGTCCATACTCTAGCATACAGACACCGAGTTTACCAGCAGCCTAAGAAAATTATGGTTTTTTGGCCGGTGGGATGTCCAGAAATACCACCAACTGACATCCAAAAACAATAAGGATTACTACGTGCCGACTTGCGTGTCTCATAGTAGGTCCTCTTGCACAAATTTTCTCTAGATTCCTTTACACACACATACAATGCACGATTGGCATCGATTCCTTTTGACTATTGGCAAGGAATGAGAATGAGATCTTTAAAAAGTTATCAGCCACTATTGGGGAATTTTTACGCCATAGAAACATCGCTAAAGTAGAGGCTAGGTATAATGGTGTTGATTGCCTTACACCAAATTTGGCTGGTGCACATGAAGAAGTCACACTCATACCACAAAAACGTCCATTCCTACATAACATGCCCACCTCACACATGTTTATTTACGATGTACGATATGTATATTGGGATATGTAGTGAGATAGTGCATGTGACCAATTACACCGACGGCGACGGGCCGTCACAGTATCTAATTTGTGCGACGTGTCATTTTCTGGCCGACGCTGAATGGGTAATTAGATGAAGAGCCAAAAGTCGAAAAGCCGATAATAAAGTCTGGCTTCCGTTGTTTTTCTTACTATCACTTTCCATTCCCTCCCTCCCCTTCACTCCCTTCCCCCTTCACTCCCTTACTTCCTTTCCCTTTCCCTGCCCTTTCTTTCCCTTCTTTTCTCTCTCCTCTTTTCCTCTTCTCCCTCCTCTCCTCTTTTCTCCCTCTTTCTCCCTTTTGCGACAGACCGAAAATTGCCGACGCATGAACTTATTGGAGGGTTGTTTGCACACCCCCACGCCCTCGCTACGGCCTGGAAAACATACGCTACATTTGCGAACGCTAATATACAGCAAACAGTTTGAGTCCCGATTTGATGATCGATGGAGAACGAAGAGAGAGATAAAGTTGGATAACGTATTTTGACACTTCACCCCACACCCAGACGCAAAGTTGCCCAATTACAAAAATCATTCTATGTCGATTTTATTTCTTCGGCCCCAAACCCATAGGGGGGGGGCGGGCAGCCGCCGTCCCTGCCCTTCGGACGTAACTGGCGATCCTGGAAGCAGGAATTCTCGCCCCACTGCTCGTTACTCAGGGCACTCTTCGAAAATAGTATGGTGAGATTCGCCGGGGTCCTTCCACACCCAAAACTGGAGCCTCAACATTTCGACTAAGGATTTTTTATCAGTGGAGCACCTTCGGGTGGAGCATAACACGAGGCGCTATACGTAAGTAGGCATACTGCCAAGTTCGCCCTCCTGGGAGCTGCCCAGCGCCACCGAGGCGGCCGCCCTCTAACAGATAGACACACCCCAAGGTAGCTTATGAGTGCACGCAACATACTAATTCAGATAGGAATATACTGTTATAGTTCTGCTCTCATGACATTGCTACATAAGCATGGAAAGAAAAATAGAAACATTACAACCTCCTGCCTGATATTAACAATAATTTCATATTCTCGCCAACTCTTCGTTAAATTGTAATTCATATATATTAACATTCACAATTTTCAATGTCCTCAGTTTTTATGCAAAGGATCAACATTGCGCCAAATTCGATCCTACCTATTTACCGTTACGTTTGTAACTGCTTACAAAAAATATTGTGTGACCTAAATGCTAAAATTGAGTTTAGCAAATTGTTTTCAGAAGTTCCCAAAGAATGATGAGTCGACATTGAGTGGCCTTGATAACTCGATCATGTCTGACGCGGAATTCGTGACTAGCCAGTAGACGATACCCACCAGTCCAGACAAACCTCATTACCTGGAAAATTGCCGATGCCTAATTAAGATGAATAATTTGTAAATTGACTACCTACTTAATTAGGGACTCCCTGTTGAAATCGAGTCGGGTCAGATCGTTTTCAACCATGCACGATACTAAACTTGGTTGACGGGCAAGGTAACAAGTTACGGATTAATAAAACGTTCAACATATAAGTTTAGGCAAATGCACGATAATTTACGGATACTAACTGGCTAACGTCAGTCAAAAGATGGCCCAGAGATTCCCACCTAATTCACCCGCAGTGCACGCATCGAATGCCCTGGCTTCCGTGCGTGTATGTTCCGTGAGCATGAGAAAGACAGCATAGTACATGACCCTATTGTCTGAGACAAGTCAGGTCAGCAGAGTTGAGGTAGGAGAAACATTCGCACGACGACAGGACACTATATGCCCTAAATGATGTCAGGAAATAGTATTGATGGTCTGTAAGAAGCTTTGAGAACGTCGACGACGTTGGAAAGCGCGATATAAGCATGCAGATATTATTATGCTAAACGCGCCGGAGGCAGCAGTCCGTTTTATAAATCAATTCTTATTTGATATCCCCTTGCTCCCCGGTAAGACTTTTCTGCTGTAGGCTGGCGCGCTAGCCCAGCTAGTTAAACTTCATGTTACGTGTCGCGGAGTCCTCGCGTGTTTCCCCTTGGGCCTAGAGACTGCGGTGCGCAACACATGAATCTTTGTATAGCCTCACTGGTGCGCTTGGGTAGTGTTGGCGATAGGCAAACGATTGTGAATGGGGAGACGGATTAGCTCATCTGATGAGCTCCAAACCTGCAAAAACAATTGATCGTGAGTTCGGAGCCCATCTGGAAGACCGAGGACTTTTCTGCAGTGCCGTTGGTACTAGACTTATGTCTCCACCATGTGCCCACGCCACCCAGGGTTACAGTGAGTTGAGTAACGTGAAGAGTATCGAGCGAAGTCGTGGCTGCTTGAATTGGAAGTCCCCCGGGGGACATACGTCGGGAGAGAAAACAAAAAGAGGTTTGCGCTACTTACGGTGGTGGCACTTATTTAGTCACTTCGATAGGGGAAGCGCTTCTTGAGCAAGTGTTCGACTGGAAAAGGGCTGTATACCGCCCTATACACTACTTCGTCAAACCATACAGTATACAACACGTGTCTGACCCCCACCGCCTCCAACTCATGCCCAGAGCATTTCTAATCAGTGATTGGAGAGGAAGTTGTAAATGCACCTGAATAAAAAAATGGGTGAGTTGCTCAGTGAAAACCGGGCCGACCATTTATTTGTTACGATTTGTCGCTGAAGCGAGGGGTTCGTCTTACAATATTCAAGAATTACGTCACCGAATCTGATGTCATTTTTCACGTTTGATCTCCGGACAGCACTGGACTGTGTTCACTATGATAGGATCATGTAAATCACTTCAAGAATATACGTGGGACGAAGATTGAGACGAAGGATTTCCCCATCTTTAATTCAAAAAAAAGGTAAGACCGGACTGATTGATGCGAGCGATGAAAACGCTTGACTAGTAGTCGGTCTCAGATTTGTGTAGTCCTGGCACTCTTCTCAGCTCTCGCTCAGAATTGGACATTCATTATGGAAAAATGTTTCAAGGGACCATAAATATCAGTGATGATGGTAAGAGGTGACAGGAGGATGACCTACGATGCTTGACATGCGAACGAACGGAACTAAAATGTTTAACGAAGAACCTCATAAATGCTCCATTGTGGGCATTGTACCAGTATCACCGCCGCTACATAATGCCTGCCATTGTACGACTAGGTGAAAGGGTTTTTTTTTTTCAAAATCTGAGCTAACTTTCGCTTTGACACGCGTATGTGTAGGCCTGCCTCGTTTACTCGGAAGAGGGTGGGGGTAAACTCAAGTATTTCGGTTTAATCAATAATCGCGGGTTTGGTTGGGCAGTCGTGTACGATAGGCAGCAGCTGCAATACATGGTCGCAAGAAACCCTTGATGCGGGACGGCACGAACGAAACTACAACCCCAAAGGTAGACGTTGTATTTTTATTATTCCAGATTTGAATCTGAAAATTGTTGGTCGCTCAATCTCAGTCACTTAGGTCAAATGAAAGCAGTCAACCCACCTCCTTTCTCTTCACAGAACTGGCAGAAATACTAAAGTTTATTATTCGGAATTGTGATGTTTCTCTCCATACAGTGATGGTGTAAATTTACAGTTTATATCACAGTTGAAACTGCAGTCAATACAGTCAATAACTCACTCTAGCCCACAAACAAACTCCCGAGATGTTTTTCAAATGATTACGGTCACACACAGCACACCGAAGCGCGTTTAGAGATGAAGCCCCCCCCCCCCCTCCACCTCCTCCTACGGACTCCACAACTGCCCACGCTCATGTTGCTTTTGCTAGACCGTGTGTGTTCATTTCCCTACTCCTGGAGGTTCGATAGCTGCTATTTTAATGGGGAGTTTCACGTTTGTCCAGGCATATATTCCTTATCAAACCTACTCATCATGCTGGCCCGTGTCTGACGTCATTATGATTACTAGCTTGGATGGATAGGAGTGGTTCCTATGAGAGTACTAATGAATGTAACACGCTAACAACCTCCGCAGGTCAATCTCTGTCATTTTTACTCAACAATTTTTACAAGCGCGTTTAAATGTTTTTGTGATCGGTAAAGTCCATCCAGGTAAACGTTCTTTAATAGTAAGTCTGTCGGATATCAACTTAAAAAACAAAGTTGTCCTTAAGGTTAGTATATCGATCGCTCTTCACTTCGCTCTTTACAACATCTCAGAGCCTTTCTTAGTTCTCGTATATATAGTTTGGGTGGATCTGCCGAAGGCGTCCATGTGTCGTCTAAGCTTAAATTACTGATATCTAAGGTGTAATAGTAACTTGCCTACGAAGGCTCTTCGGCTATACACTTCATATTTTGACGCAGTTCAAGTATTGATTTACGTTAACGCGGGGGAATTTACACAGTTTGTTTGAGAAAGACCGTCCTATGAATCTTTTCAAGAAAGTTAGGGAAACACTACTGGAAAGTAGCCTACTGAGAACTACACAAATCGTCCAATATATTTCGGATAATAACCGAATAGCGTATGTAGCGATCCATTTCTAATATTGAGTAACGATTTTCATCAGAATTAAATAGGCTCCGCCCCCTCATGTGGGCTAACGTTTCTCATTCTGGATTCCTGTCCATGTGAGGGATGGACCGGACGTCGACAAAGAGTGAGTATAGGACATTGGCCCCTTACTCCCAGACCCACAAAGGCATGAGCCGAAATCCTTGTACATTTTTGAAAAAAGGTTTTTGAATGAACGAGAGTTCCACAGGTTTCTGATCAGATGATTACTCGTCGATGGAATCCACAAAGGTATGACCATAAGTAAGAAAGAAATAGTAGTGGTTACCTTGGGTAACTGTTAGGAATGGAATGACTTCATTGTAATACCAGGGTCCTCTGGAGGTTTTTCTTTGGGCATTTCCGCAAATTGATAAATGGTCTCATAGTAAGTCATATGAGCTACAAGGCACCATGTTTCTCCTTGTCTGTAGGACGTTAACAATATGCCAGTTGAATATTGTTTTTCTAAAGATTGACACAACTGAAAGACGATCTACGGTACTTACTATGGGTAACCATTCACCCCAATTCCCCCAAATCGGAGCTATAGTTTACCCGATCAATGACGTTTGAAGTTTTCTTTAGCTCTGTTCACTCATAATACCTGTAGTGAGATTTAATCGAACCAATAGCGATCTAAGCTCTTGTACAAGCTGCCTTCTCTTCCGAACATTTAAAAAGAATAATTGCAAATGGCAATCGATTAATTCATATAAATAGATTGATATATCTTCTCCCGGCAGTAGTGAGAGAGGACCATCGCTCTGAAATTCTGTCAAACTTGAAGGCGTTGAGTCTATTCACTCTGGGTCAACGTTGCCGATCCTGTTTCTCCGCCTGCAGCTGTGATATTTCACTATGAGGTGAGTATATTTGTATGCCCAGGAATACTTTTTTGTTCTTACCTTACAATAAGCCGAGGTTGTTTCACATCTCGCGGTGAAATTTTGTTGAAGAAATGGTATCTATACGATACCTATAGATCATTGGCAGATATGTGGCGCCACAGAACCACCCTTGATGGGTCAATTCCCATTATGGTTACATTCAGACACGTTTCTGGAACTTTGGTTCCATATCTCAGTAACAATTGCAATAAAATACTACTGCCATTGTTGTGTTCTCTACGTTGAGACAGGACTTTGAACTACCATGTCCAACAATCTTTTTGTCCCTGAAAACTTGTAGCTTTTTGGTTTATTTGCTGTTAATTAGAGCGCGTGACGGGTGTTTACCCCAAAGACAACAGTTGGCAAATTACCCAACATGTTGTTAAATGTCCTGTGTGAATTGGTAAAGGATTCTTATTGTATTTTTGGTGAATATCATCATCATAGTACATGACTAGTTAATTAGTATTCTTCATGTAACAAGTTAATTCAGTTAAAAAAACCTTACGGGTGTTACTTGTTTGTGACGGGTGTTACCCACTGTGTGAAAATGCTACCTATTAACCGATGTGAAACATACCCGCAAAAGTCCTGCTATATATTTGCGTTCAATGGTCAATGGGTAATTCATTCGGCTGCTTTCTCATTGTGAAAGTATGTTGGTTGACCCACGTTTGAGTCATCCAAATTGGCCTATAATTCTCATCAATGACCTGCTGATACCACCCCATAGGCCTGTCCCCAATTCATTGATGGAGGCTGCAAATCCACACCGTGGTGCTAATTCTGTCTGGGCATAGGGAAGATCATGTGCATTATTTGTAAGCACTATTACACTTTTTCATAATTTTAATGCTGAATATGGCCCTCCCAAAAAGTTATGTAAATCACCACTTCTGCAATAAAGCCCCAGGCATACACTTACTGTTGGTAACTTTGTCAAGCTGAAAAGTTGTATTCTATGTGACTGTTCAATATGTTGAGGAGACATATTTAAAGCATACACCCACCCAGTCCCAGTCAGTAATGAATTTTCAAAGAAGTGATTTTAAAAATGGGGGCGTTCCAGAAACAATCTCTATTTTTTTGGTCATAATTGGTGGTATAGGAACCTAAGTCACAGTTTGTCTTATGTTCCACAAGTTTTGTTTGGGCATCCGACAAGCCACCAATAATCATAACGACCAACTGGTCTCTCGGAACGCAGATGATGGTAACTAAACGACACCCTATAATATGCTAATTTATTTTTTGCATATCCAGTACACCATTAATGTATTCCATAAACCAATATTTTGTACCGAAATTTGCACCCTACAATCCCCGCCCCCTACACTCCCCCCCCAAAATTAGTTAGGAACCCCTCCGCCCGCACCCCCCTATTCACTGTTGCTCTCTTCAAACTTGCAGGATTTTCGACTACGAGAACCACATGGAACAGGGGGGATGGGGGGAGTAGGGGTACCGGGACTGACAAAAATCCTTCTGCTCGAAGCCCTGCAGTGTTCCAACATTTTTGCGGGGATGTATTTCCCCATACAAACGCGTGCTATGTGGGCATTGGGTCATCGGGGGACGTTGGTGACGGAAACGGTGCCACAAACTTCAATCTGTATGTCACGGGTGGAGGTCGGTATATTATTACCCGTCACGAAAGTGTCGACAACCTATATCGTGACCTATATCAGCCAACTTTCTATAAGCACTCTACGTCACCATGGCGACCGGAAGGGGGCCATACTACGCCGTCGAAGTGTCGCGAACTTGTGGAAAAGGGACTTAAGTCGCGCGTGGAACCTTCTGGCTTACGCCAACTAGCATAAGAGCCATGGCAAAACGCACATAGCGAAGTTTCACAGACAACAACCAATGAACCTGGAAATGTCAACCACAAATGTTTACCTTTACCGTTTATAGCTCCATATGTATCAGCATTCAATGTAAACCTAAATGCACGCTAGTAATTGTACACTTATATCAGAAACACTTCTTGCTTTTGATGGTTTACCACCGTAGTTACCATAGGCATTGGAACGTCCTACAGCATTCCGTGTGCCAAAGTGCATCTAACCTACGTCACACCCTATAATACTGTGCATAAATCGCCACCAAACATGGCCCGTTCCTGGCGTCATTATGTTACGGTAAACCATTAATTCAATCCTTCAGAATGTGACTGAAGAAATTACCGTTCTCAATAGCGCCCCGCGCCACGAACAGATAAGCCCACTTTCATTGTACATCAAAAATACTTCATCCGGCGTCCTCCGTGTCGCGAGATAGTTGCAAGCGCCTTGGGCATTGAAATTCTAATTATATTGTCAATTGTGTCTATGGGTTGCTCTTCAGAGTGCGCAATGACGCGCTTCCGAAACGCATGGAAAGACAATTACCGCATTGTGCCACTTTCCACCACCCACCACTAAGCAATTAAACGACGTCCCGTTCCGTCCACAATAAATAACCGGCATGATCACTACGCCGTGTTGCGTTCTTGTGGTCCACACAATCGCTTATGTTCAAAAGAAGCAATAATCTGGTAATCTGCAAACACAAGCTGCGCGGTACTTAAGTCGGGCGTCTTCCCACATATACGCATACATAGCATGCATGGGAATATACAATCCCCGCCAAAATTAGTTGGAAACACCTCCCCCCCCACCCCCTATTCAATGTTGCTCCTCTTCAAACTTGCCCGGATTTTCGACTACTAGACCACAATTGAACAGTGTGGATGGGGGGAGGGGGTACCGTGAACTGACGAATCGCTTCTGCTCGAAGCCATGCGTGTTCCAACAATTTTGGCGGGGATTGTATATCCCTATCCCAAGCGTGCTATGGTGGGCATGGGCACGCCCGTGTTGACAGTGCTAACTTGTGAAGATTACGAGGGCGCCGTGTGTGGCTGCTTGAATTGGGAAGTCCCCGCGGGGACATACTCGGATAAAAAACAGAACAAAAGGTGCGACCGCTATACGGGGTGGCACAACTTATTTACAGATCACTTCTGATCAGGGGAATCGCTTGAGCAAAGTGTTCGACCTGAAAAGGGCTGTAACCCGCCCTGTACACCTCTTTCAAAGCCCATAACAGTATACACCGTGGTGCCTGACCCCACCCCTCCCCTCATGCCCAAAAAAGAGCTTTTCTAATATTGATTGGAGAGGTAGTTGTATAATGCAACCGATGAATAAAACAAATGGAGTGAGTTTTCTCAGTGTAAAGCCGGAACACAACCATTTTTTGTAACGATTAGTCGGCCCCTTTTGAAGATGGGGTTTCGTGCTTAACAATTTCAAGAATTACGGTACACCGTGTGAATCTGAGTCGTCAGTTCTGTTCACGTGATCTGCCCGGCCCAGCACTTGACTTTGTTCACTATGTATGTCAATGTAAATCACTTCAGATATCTGTGGCCGATAATTTAGAACTAATGATTCCCCTCTTGAATTCAAGGTATACCGCCTTATTTCTGCGAGCGATGAAATCGCGCGCATAGGAGTCGGTCTCAGAATTTGTGTCGTCCCTGGCACTCTTCTCACACTCTCGCTCAGGAATTGGACATTCTCTTATGGAAATGGTCAGGGAAACCATAAATATCACGTGGGCTGGTCAGCTGGTGACGAGTATCTGACCCCTCGCCGATTCTTTGCATACTAACGGAACTAAAAATGTTTAACGAAGAACTCATAAAAATGCTCCATTGTGCATGTACCATTAGCACCGCCGCTAATAATGCCGCTTGACGACTAGGTGAAAGGGTTTTTTTTTTTCAAATCGAAGCTACCTTTCGCTTTGAACGTTATGTGTTACGTGTCGTTTACCTCGGAAAGGTGGGGTACACTCAAGTATTTCGCCGTTTAATAAATAATCGCGGGTTTGGTTGGGCATGTCGTGTCGTATAGCATGCACTGCATACATGGTCGCCAAGAACCTTGCTGCGGGACCACGAAACGTACAACCCAAAGTAAGACGTGTATTTATTAGTCCAGAGTTGAATGAAAAATTGGTTCGGCTCAATCTCAGTCCTTAGGTCAAATGAAAGGCAGTAGACCCACCTCCTTTCTCTTCACACAGATGGCAGAACTACTTTCAGTTTTATTATTCGGAATTGTCTATTTTTCTCATCCTAACAGTTGATGTGTAAATAATACCACAGTTCTATACGCACTTCCAGTTTTAACTGCAGGTCCAACTACACGTCACATACTCACTCTAGCCCACAAACAAAACTGCCCGAGAGGTGTATTCAAATGATTTAACGGTCACACACAGCCGCAGCGCGTTTAGAATATGAAGCCCCAGACCCCCCCCGCCCCCCCCTCCTCCTCCGACGCCACAACGGCAAACCAACCTCATGTGCTAGAACGTGTTGTTCCAAATTTCCTACTCATAGGAGTTCGATAAGCTGCATTTAAGGTGGAGTATTCCACGGTTTGGTCCCAGCATATAATTCCTTATAACACCTAATCCGACTGCCCGTGTCTGACGTCTAAATGATTATAGCTTGACTCCGAGGCATGAAAAAACAGTGGTCTCCTATGAGAGTACCAATGAAGGTAACGCTACAACCTCCGCAGGTCCTCTCTGTCCATTTTACTCAACAATTTTTAGCAGCGGTTTTGTTTTGTGATCGGTAGTCATCCAGGTAAACTTCTTTAATAGTAACGTCTGTCGGATAATGCGTCTTATCGTTAAGCGTCCTGTCGCCGTGTGGTGGTGTCACTATTGTGGTGGTGTGATATAAGGGGGTCACAACCAAACTCGTGGGTGTGGGCTCTCTTTACAACGTCGTCCGCCTTTTCTTCGTTCTCGTTAATATAGTTTGGGTGTGAGCCTGCCGAAGCGGCCATGGTCCGTCTAAAGCTTTAATTACTGATATACTAAGGTGTATATACTGCCTACGAGGCTCTCGGCTATATCATTCATTATTTTGACGCATTTCAGTATGATTTACGGTACCGAATTTACAGTTTGTTTTGAAACAGAAGTCCTATGCTACATCTTTTCAAGACAACGCCAACATGGAGGTATGTCTACACGCACCCCAGCCCAATGGTCACTGAAGTGTTAGTGGCATGATTGAAAATTAACCAAAATCGTCAATTGCGTGCCTGAGAGGTGCGGGAATCCGAAACAGTCCGTCACTTAGACCCACGACACATTCTCACACACATACCCACACAGCCGACCAGTCTCCTTGCGCGTTCTGTCGGGTCACGTGATGCACCTGGTGACACGGTGGCGGGTGGGAGAGTAACCGAGGACTCCAGGATTCCTGTCCATGTAGGGAATGGCAGGACGTCGACAAAGAGTGATTATATGACATTGCCACCTAAATCCCATGAACCCTCCCAAGCGACCGAAATCCTGTGCTCCGCAGTGTCTTTGTGGACCACACGGGTGCGTCGTCTGTGTGGAAAAGACGAGATTCCAGGCTTTCTGATCAATGATTCCTCGCGGAATGAATCCACAAAGGTTGGATCCATACGTAGAAAGAAAATAAGTATGGTTACCTTTGGGTAACTTTTAGGAAATGGACTGACTTCCTTGTAATAGCCAAGGGTCATCTGGAGGTTTTTTGGGCATTTTCGCAAATTGGATGAATGTCTCATAGTATGCATAGATCTACATCACCTGTTTTCTCTTGTCTGTAGCCGTTAACACTATGCCCAGTGAATATTGTTTCTAAGATTGAAACACTGAAGACAGCTACCGGTACGTCTATGGTAACCATCACCCCAATTCCCCAATCGAACGATAGTTACCGATACAATTACGTTTGAAGTTTTCTTTATCTCTGTTCACCAACTTCATATCCCTGTAGTGAGATTGGTATCGGAACCAATAGGGATCTTAAGCTCTTGTACAAGCATGCCTTCTTCTCAACGAACAATTTTAATGATATTCAAATGTAAGCGATTAGATTGCCATTAATATATGATATATTTTCTTTTCCTCCCTGGCAGTAGACGAGAGGACCATATGCTCTGAAATTCTGTCAACTTGAGCTGTTGAGTCTATTCACGGGGCCCGTTGTCCGATACTGTTTTCCGCCTGCAGCTGTGATATTTCACTATGATGTGAGTAATATTTGTATCCCGGACTACTTTTTGTCTTATCTTAACATAAGCATAGGTTGTGGTCACATCTCGCGGAAATTGTTGAAGAAATGGTAGCTATCCAAGCTATAGATCATTGTCAGATTGTGGCGCCACAGACCCATTGATGTCCTTCCTATGTTCATTCGCCCATTTCTGAACTTTTGGTTCCATATCTCGTACAAATTGCAATAAAATACGGCTAAGTTGTGTTCTACTTGAACAGGACTTTGAACTACATGTCAACAATCTTTGTTCCTGCAAAAAATGTGTAGCTTTTGGTTGTTAGCTGTTAGTTAGGCGTGACGGGTGTTACACCAAAAGACACAAGTGGCCTTACCCAACATGTTGGTTACATGTCTGTGTGAATTTAACATTCTTATTGTATTTTTTGGTGAATACATCTCATAGTACATGACTAGTAATTAGTAATTCTTTAGGTAACAGTTCATTCAGTTAACAAACCGTTACGGGTGTTAATTGTTTGTGACGGTGTTACACTGTGTGAAAATGCTACCTTTACCGGATTTGAACTACCACCGCAATAGCCTGCTATATGTATTTGCGTTCAAATGGTCTATGGGGAATCTTCGGCTGCGTTCTCCTTGTGAAAGTATGTTGTATGACCCAAGTTTTGCGTCATCCAATTGTCCTATAAGTCTCATCAATGACTGCCTGATACCCCATAGCCTGTCCAAGATTCTTGATGGAGGACTTGCAATCCAACAACAGTGGTGCTAATTCTGTAGGGGGCATAAGGGATGATCGTGCATTTTTTTGACACTATACCTTTTCAAGAATTTTAATGCTGAATTAGCCTCTTCAAAAAGTTATGTAAATCACACACTTCTGCAATAAAACCCAGGCATAAACTTACTGTGGGTAACTTTGTCAAGCTTAAAGTTTGTATGTTGCTATGTGCTCGGTTCACTGTTGAGGAGACATATTTAACATACACCCACCCATTCCATTCGTACTGATGTTCAAAAGAAGTATTTTTAATGGGCCTTTTCCAGAAACAATCTCTATTTTTGGTCATATTGGGTATATATGAAACAAATCACAGTTGCTTAGTTCCAAAGTTTTTGTTTGGTACACAGAAAGCACCAGATTATCATACGACCAACTGGTCTCTCGGCACGCAGATGATGGTACTAAACGATACTCCTAATAATAATGCTAATTTATTTTGGCATATCCAGTACACCATTAATGTATTCCATAAACCAATATTTGTACCGAATATTTGCACCCTACATCCCCGCCAAAATTATTGGAACACCTCCCCGCCCGCACCCCCTATTCAATGTTCTCTCTTGCACACTTGCAGGATTTTCGACCATGAGATCAACATTGAACAGGGGGGATGGGGGAGGGGTACGTGACTGCCAAAATCCTTCTTGCTCGAAGCATGCAGTGTCCAACAATTTTGGCGGGGATTGATTCCCCTATCCAGCTGCTATGTGGGCCTGGGACATCGGGGGACGTTGTGTGACGAAACGTCCACAAAACTTCAATCTGTATGTCACGGGTGGAGGTCGGTTATGTTATTACACGTCACGATAGTCTCGACAACCTATATCAGTGACATATATCAATCATCCAACTTTCTATAAGCACTTTACGTCCACATGGCGACAGAGGAAGGGGCCCAACTTACGTTTACGGCCGTTCGAAGTGTCCGAAATCATTGTGGAAAATGGATCTTAAATCGCGCGTGGAACTGCTGTCTTACGCCAACGAGCAAAGCGCCATGTCAAAACGGACTTGGCTAAGTTCAACACCAATGACATGGAAATTCAACCACGAAATGTTTACTTTACGTTATAGCTCCATATGTGCGCATTCATGGTAAACACCTACAATGCAACTCTAGTTAATTGTAAACTATAGCAGACTTCTTGGCTTTGAAATGGTTTACCGTAGATTACCATAGGCATTGGACGAGCGCTACGCTTCCGTGTGCCAAAAGGCATCGAACCTTACAGCACAAACCTAATTAAACTGGTGCCTAAATCTCCACCAAACATGAACCTTTCCTGGCGTCATATTGTTACGGTAAAACCAGTCTTGTCAATCATCAAATGTTACGGAGAGATTACCGTTCTCAATAGCGCAGCCACGAAACAGATACCACTTTCCATTGTACATAGCCATCCTCATTCGGCGTCCCCTCCGCGCGAAGATGAGTTTGCACTTTGGTCATTGATTCTATTATTTTGTCAATTGTGTCTATGGTGTGCTCTTCAGAGTGCGCTGACGCGCTTCCGACACGCCATGGAAAGAAATTACAGCATTGTGCGCACATTTTTCAACAATACGCCACTAGCAATTAAACGACGTCCCGTTCCGTCCACAAGTAAATACACGCGGCATGGCACACGACGCAGTGTTGCGTTTCTTGTGGTCCACAGTCGCTATGTTCAAAAACATAAGCTTAATCCTGCAACACAAGCTGCGCGTACTTAGTCGTCGTCTTCCACAAGACGCATCCATACATGCATTGGATATACAATCCCCCCCAAAATTAGTAGGAACACCTCCCCCGCACCCCCTATTCATGTTGCCTCTTCAACCGTGCAGGATTTTCGACTACGAGACCAACAGTGAACGGGGTATGGGGGATGGGACCGTGACTGACAGAAATCCTTCTGCTCGCAGCCATGCAAGTGTTCCAACCATTTTTGTCGGGGATTGTAGATCCCTATCAAAGAGTGCTATGTGGGCATTGGACATCGGGACGTTGTGTGCCGGAAACGGGCTACAAACCTCATCTTGTATTTCACTTTTTGATGTCGGTATGGTTATTACACTTCCGATAGTGTTCCGACAACCTATAGCAGGTGACTATATCAGCCAACTTCTATAAGTCCTTAACGTCAACTGGCGACAGAGGAGGGCCCAACTTACGGCCGTTCGAATGTCCGAAATCATTGTGGAAAAGGGACTTAAGTCGCGCGTGGAACTGGTGGCTTACGCCAACGAGCAGAATAGCCATGAGCCAAAACTACTTGCGGGGAAGTTCACCAATGACATGGAATGTCAACCCCGAAATATTTACCTTTACCGTTATAGCTCCATATGTATCCGCATTCAATGGTAAACCTAAATGCACTCTAGTTAATTGAGTAAACTTAAATCAGAACTTCTTGGCTTTTGAATGGGTACCGTAGTTCCATAGGCATTGGAACGAGCCTACGGCATTCCGTGTGCCCACAAGTGGCCTCGAACCTACAGCAACAACCCTAATGAATACTGGCCTAAATCTCCCCAAACCAATGACCGTTTCCTGGGCGTCATTATGTTACGGTACCCATTATGTCAATCATCTATGTGACTGGAGAGATTACCGTTCTATATAGCGCCACTAAAGATACCACTTTCATTGTACAGAGTCAATACTTCAGTCGGCGTCCTACGGTCGCGAAGATGAGTTTCAAGCGCTTCAGTGATGCTATTAATTGTCACTGTGTCTATGGTGTGCTCTTCGGAGTGCGCATGACGCGCTTCCGAAACGCTGGAAAGACTAATTACCGGCATTGTGCACATTTTCAAACAAACCCCCCCACTAGCATTAAACTACTTCCCGTTCCGTCCACAAGTCAAATAACACGGCATGGAATCACTACGCAGTGTTGCGTTCTTGTGGTCCACAAGTGCTATGTTCAAAAAACATAATCTGTCAATCTGGCAACACAAGCTGCTGCGCGTTACTTAAGTCGGCGTCTCCCCATATACGCTACATAGCATGCATGGAATACAATCCCCGCCAAATTAGTTGGAACACTCCCCGCACCCCCTATTCAATGTTGCTCTCTTCAAACTTGCATGTTTTTCGACTACGAGACCAACATTGAACTGGGGGGATGGGGGGAAAGGGGGGGGTTTTTACGTGACTGCCAGAAATCCTTCTGCTCGAACCTGCGTGTTCAACAATTTTGGCGGGGATTGTATATCCCCCTATCAAAAGCGTGCTATGTGGGCATTGGGACATCGGGGACGTTGTGTGAGGAAAGTGCCACAAACTTCATCTGTATGGTCACGTTTTGAGGTCGTATGTTATTACACGTCACGATAGTCTCGACAACCTATATCAGTGCAAATACTTCAGCCAACTTTCTATAAGCACTTGACGTCAACATGGCGACAGAGTAAGGTCCCCAGACTTACTCGTTCGAGTGTCCAATCATTTTGGAAGGGACTTAATTCGCGCGTGGAACTGCTGGGCTTACGCCGAGCAGAAGAGCCATGTCAAAAAAAACGGACTTGGCGAAGGTCAAAACCAATGACATGGAAATGTCACCACGAAATGATTATCCTTTACCGTTATAGCTCCATATGTATCAGCATTCAATGGTAAACCTAAATGCACTCTAGTTAAGTTGATAAAACTTTATCCATACCTCTTGGCTTTGAAATGGTTTACCGTAGTTACCATAGCGATTGGACGAGCCTACAGCATTCCGTTGCCCAAAGTGCATCGAACCTACAGACAAACCCTAATGAATACAGTGCATAAATCTCCACCAAACATGGACCGTTCCTGGCGTCATTATGTTACGGTACAACCATTATTTTCAATCTCAAATGTGACTTGAGAGATTACCGGTCTCATAGCGCCGCCACGAAACAGATACACACTTTCCTTGACATAGTCAATACTGTCAGTCGCTTCCTCGGTCGCGAAGATGATTTGCAAGCGCTTGGGCATTGATGTCTAATTATATTTTGTCAATTGTGTCTATGGACAAGGGAAGGGGGTGTGCTCTTCATATTGCGCATGACGCGCTTCCGAAACGCCTGAAGAAGACAAATAACAGCTTGTGCCACATTTCAACAACACACCACTAGCAATTAATCAGTGTCCCGTTCCGTCCACAATAAATTAAACACGCATGGAAATCACTACGCCAGTGTTGCGTTCTTGTGTTCCACAAGTCGGCTATGTTTCAAAAACAATAATCTGTAATCTGCACCATCTCTGCGCGGTAATTAAGTCGGGCGTCCCTTCCCACATATACCATCATAGCATGCATGGGAATATCAATCCCGCCAAAATTATTTGACAACCTCCCCCGCACCCCCTATTCAATTTTTCTCCTTCCAACTTGCAAGATTTCGCTTACGAGGCCAACCTTGAACAGGGGGATGGGGGGAGGTACCGGAACTTGGACGAATCCTTCTGCTCGAACAATGCAGTGTTCCACCATTTGGCGGGGATTGTATATCCCCGATCAACCGTGCTGATGTGGGCATTGGGAAAATCTGGGGACGTTGTGTGACGAATCGTGCCACAAACTTCAATCGTATGTTCACCGTGTTAGGTCGGTTGTTTATTACACTTCACGATAGTTTCGACAACCTATATCAGTGACATATATCACCAACTTTCTATCAGCCCCTTTACGTCAACATGGCGACAGAGAAGGGGCCCAGACTTACGCCTTCGAAGTGTCCCGAAATCAGTGTGGAAAAGGACTTAATTCGCGCGTGGAACCTGGCTTACGCCAGCGAGCAGAAGAGCCATGGCAAACGGACTTGGCGAAGTTCAACACCAATGACATGAAATGTCAACCACGAAGATTTATTACCTTTACCGTTATAGCTCCATATGTCTCGCATTCAATGGTAAACCTAACTGCAACTCTATTAATTGAAGTAAACTTATATCAAACTTCTTGCTTTTGAAATGGTTACCGTAGTTACCATTGGCTTTGGAACGAGCCTACAGCTTTCCGTGGGCCAAAAGTGCATCGAACCGACAGGCACAAACCCTAATGAATACCTGTGCCTAATCTCCACCAAACTGGACCGTTCCGGGCGTCATTATGTGACGGTTAAACCATTATTCCTCTCAGAATGTGACTGGGAGAGATTACCGTTCTCAATAGCGCAGCCACGAACAGATACTCACTTTCATTGAACATAGTCAATACTTCAGTCGGCGTCCTCCGTCGCGAAGATGAGTTGCAAGCGCTTGGGCTTGATTATATATGTCCACTTGGGTCTATGGGTGTGCTCTTCAGAGTGCGCCATGACGCGCTTTTCCGAACGCATGAAGACACTTCACAGCATGTTGCACATTTCACAACACACCACTAGCATTTAAACAGTCCCGTTCTCCACAAATAATAACACGCATTGAATCACTAAGCATGTTGCGTTCTTGTGGTCCCCAATTCGCTATGTCAAAAAACAATAATCTTTTAATCTGCACACAGATGCGCGGTAATTAAGTCGGGCTGGTCTTCCACATATACTCATACATAGCATGCAGGTTATACAATCCCCGCCAATTAGTTGGACCCTCCCCGCACCCCTATTCAATGTTCTCTCTTCAAACTTGCATGTTTTTCGACTACGAGACAACATTGAACAGGGGAAATTGGGGAGGGGGTACGTATGACAGAATCCTTCTGCCGAAGCCATGCAGTGTTCAAATTTTGGCGGGGATTGTATATCCCCTTAACAAAAGCGTGCTATGTGGGCATTGGGACCGGGGACTTTTTTGTGGCTGAATCGTGCCACAAACTTCAATCTGATGTCACTGTTTGGTCGGCTATGTTATTACACGTCACGATAGTCTCGACAACCTAATCAGGACATATATCGCCAACTTCTTAATCACTTTACTCAACATGCGACCGAGGAAGGGGGCCCAGACTTACGCCGTTCGAGTGTCCGAATCATTGTGAAAAGGGACTGAAGTCGCGCGTGGAACTGGTGGCTTACGCCAACGGCAGAGACCATGGCAAAACGGACTTGCGAGTTCAACACCAATACTGGAATGTCAACCACGACCTGATTGACCTTTACCGTTTATATTTCCATATGTATCGCATTCAATGGTAACGCTAAATGACTCAGTTTAATTGAGTAACTTATACAAACTTCTTGCTTTTGAATGGTTTACCGTAGTTTTACATGCATTGGAACGAGCCTACAGGATTCCGTTGCAAACGTGCATCGACCTCAGCCAACCCTAATGAATACTGGCCTAAATCTCCACCAACATGGCCCGTTCCTGGCTGTCCTTATGGTCGGTAAACCATATGTCCAATCATCAGAAGTACTGAAGAGGTTACCGTTCTCATAGCGCCGCCACGAAACAGAACCACTTTCATTGAACATAGTCAATACTTCAGTGCGGCGTCCTCCGGTCGCGACAATGATTTGCAAGCGCTTGGGCATTGATGCGCTATTTCTATGTCACTTGTGTCTATGGGTGTTCTCTTCGAGTGCTCATGACGCGCTTCCGAAACGCATGGAAAGACCAATTACAGCCTTGTTGCACATTTCAACAACACAACCACTACAAGTAAACGACGGCCCGTCCGTCCCAACCAATAAACACGCATGGAATCACACTCAGTGTTGCGTTCTTGTGGTCCACATTCCTATGTCCAAAAACAATAATACTGTAATGTAGTGGCTGTTAACTGAATAGGTGACTCAAAGGATTATACACACAACCGGAATCAACCAAACTGCAACCAAGCTTGCGCGGTAATTAAGTCGCGTCTTTCCACATATACGCATACATAGCAGCAATGGGATTACAATCCCGCCAAATTAGTTGGAACACCTCCCGCACCCCTATCATGTTCTCTCTTCAAACTTGCGGATTTTCGACTACGAGACAACATTGAACAGGGGGATGGGGGGAGGGGTACCGTGACTGACAGAAGCCTTCTGCTCGAAGCCATGCAGTGTCCAACAATTTTGGCGGGGATTGTCTATCCCCTATACAAAAGCGTGCTATGTGGGCATTGGGAAATCGGGGACGTTGTGTGACGGAACGCGTGCCACAAACTTCAATCTGTATGTCACGGGTGGAGGTCGGTATATTATTACACATCACGATAGTGTCGACCACCTATATCAGTGACAATATAGCAGGCAACTTTCTATAAGCACTTTACGTCGACATGGCTACAGAGGAAGGGGCCCAGACCTACGCCTTCGAAGTGTCCCGAAATCTTGGGGAAAGGGGCTTTAAGTCGCGCGGGAACTGCTGGCTTACGCCACAGAGCAGAAGAGCCATGGCCAAACGGATTGGCGAAGTTCAACACCAATGCAGAATGTCAACCACGAAATGCTTTACCTTTACCGTTATAGCTCCATATGTATCGCTGCCAATGGGTAACCTTAATGCACTCTATTTAATTGAGTAACTTATATCAGCGTTCTTGGGCTTTAAAATGGTTTACCGTAGGTACCATAGGCATTGAACGAGCCTACAGCATCCCGTGTGCCAAAATGCATCGAACTACAGCACAACCCTAATGAATACTGTGCCTAATCTCCACCAACTGGGAGACCGTTTCCTGGCGTCATTATGTTCGTAAAACCATTATTCAATCATCAGAATGTGACTGAGAGATTACCGTTCGCAATAGCGCCGCCACTAAACAGATAACCACTTTCATTGAACATAGTCAATACTTCAGTCGCCGTCCTCCGGTCCGCGAAGAAAGTTCAAGCGCTTGGGATTTACTATTATATTGTCAATTGTGTCTATGGGTGGTGCTCTCATAGTGCGCATTCCGCGCTTCTTCCGAACGCATGGAACGACAAATTACAGCATTGTTCCACATTTCAACAACCCACCACTAGCAATTAACGACGTCCACTTCCGTCCACAGTAATAAACACGCATTGAATCACTACGCAGTGTTGCGTTTTCTTGTGTCCACAATCGCTATGTTCAAAAAACAATAATCTTAATCTGCAACACAAGCTGCGCGGTAATTAAGTTCCGGCGTCT
>JAODTK010001552.1:0-21530 GCA_026419785.1 Sclerodactyla briareus | reverse complement strand
CATCCCCCGGGACAACGACCTTGACCAATGCATTGTCAACCTCTCGATTTTGATTTGGGAATAGTCTTCTCATCAGCCTGCCCAAAATGTCCTTTCGTAAACTGGAACTTGTACAGAATATCTGTCGTACTTATTTGCAAAACGAAAGAAGAGATAGAGACCACGTCACAACCCACTACTGAAATCACCTCCAATTGGCTCCCAGTGGAGTTTCGGGTGAAGTTCGAGGTCAAAGCTTACCGTCAAGCAATTGCATGGTATCACCCCCCCCAGTGGCTTTTGGCGCCAGCGGATTTCAACGACCGGGGGTCCGAGTTCCCCGACGGGGCGGTCAAGTTGAAGTTCCCCGACGAGGCTCACCTACCCCCTAATCAAAACATGCATTTTATGTTTCCATTATTGTGAACATTTGTCTTGAAGAAAAAAATGAAAATACACATTGGGGGGCAATGTTTACTTTCAATAGCTTCCCACTCAATTAGGCGCCCTTATTAGTTAGAGAGGGTAAGGTATTAGCGGAAAAACTGCACAGCCCCAGGGAAAACTTACCTGGGCCACTGCGTCGTTTGAAAGCACACACTCGTATACAGAGGCCAAAACAGTGCAGCTAATTAAATATATTAAGCTAGCTGGCTAGGGACGGCACCAGAACGAGCATCCTCCCCAATTGGTAACCTATCTCTTGCAGGGACATTTTTTTTTTTTTGGTCGAGAATTCCATGAGGAAGTGTGTATCTATCTATATATTCCACGATGATAGTCTGTGTAGGGAGATGATTACCTGTTACTCTGATCCGAAACTCGAGGGAGGAACTGCGGGCAATACTATAGATAAGATTGAGGCGCGCGAACGCGCCCGAAAATTTTAGCTTCAATATAGGAATTTTCACTAGTGAAGAAGTTTGGAATATATACTGTCGCGGGCAAACAAGCCCTCGTCGGGGTTGTGTACATTTCAGCGCACCCACTCGGGCTCCCGACGACATGGGGAAAATGTCCCTACGAGGGGGGGGGGGGCAGGATTCCCCGACAGGGGGGATGCCCCCCCCCCCCTCCCCGATGGCGCCACCATTGTCTCACCCTCAATACGTATCCTATCTTCTCACACCCGTACACCCAAAGCCGGAACCTCGAATCGTCATCGCGCAGCAAGTTCTTCAAGAAAAGAGACGAAATGCAAGGCTGGTGAGAGAGCTCTTTCCAGACGGTGCTCCCAAACTATATGGAACGCGTTGCCGAACTTGTGCGTGCTGCTGGTGTTATGACATTTTGTACGGGAAGTCTTTGAAACACCCATATTTTAGACTCGCTTTTACTGTTTGACGAGTTTCACCTTTCACTGATTGTTATGTTGATATCCATTGTATGCACAGATTGTCCGGCCACCTCCACTTTGTCCATCCCTTATATTCTTCTATAATTGTTATACTTTGTTCTTGTTCGTATATATATATCTATCTATATATATATATATATATATAATTATTTTTTAACTTTTTTTATAAAACAAATATATATATATATCTATATATATATATATAATATATATATCTATATATATATATTATTATATATATATATATATATATGTCTATATATATATATAGATATATATCTCTATATATATTATATATATAATATAGATTGGTTTTGTGAGTATTATTGTAGTCCTATAGCTTCTTGGCTATGTTTTTTTACAATTTTAGGTATGTGGTAACCGGGTTCTCTGCTCATTGTTTTATCTATTTATATTTGTTTATTGTTGTAAAGCCCTATTAGCAGCTCTGTTGATATATGCGCTATATAGTACATTTTATTATTATTATTATTAAAATATCGAGAGGGTTAATCGTTAAAACGCCGCTTTGAAACGGGAAATTAGCGGAAACGCCGAAACATCCCGCAAAGTTTGGAATAAATTTTAGATGGAGTAAGCGCGAAACTAAGTGGGCCCAAAATGGCAACTGTTGGCAATGAGGTATGGGCGAGTCGAGGGTGCTGCTTTTTTTACAGCCCCCCACAGAATTAGAGGTCCGTCACCTACCCCGTGAGCCCTAGGGAACGCCGGGAAGAAATGCCCCAATCGGGGAAAACCGTCTTTGCCCCCTCTGACTCGGAAGGTCTGGGTCTACGCGCCTGCTGAAAACTATTTATTTCCCTATGGCGTACCCAAGCTATTTTTCCTTTTCATCGTTGGGTTGTGGGTTTTTGTCTGGTTAGGCATTTAGCAATTCAGTGTGGGATTCCATCCCCAACCCCAATTCGACATGTGCAGGCGGTAAACCGCCGACTGTATATCCCACCAGGAACAGCTTCGTGCCCTCGTTTAGATGGGAGCACCTTGAATTTCTGTCCATTTGACCTCCAGTGACTTTGAAATGCCCTACCCGTGGTTCAGGTCCCCCGCTGTATCCAAAGGTTTTCAGCTCACTCGGAAAAAGCGTTAAAGCGTTTTTATTGCGCGAGCGCCTGAAAGTTTTCAGCGGCGATTACACACCCAAAACCATGATATCCCCGGACACTACCGTCGTGGTCGCGGGGAACCCATGTTTCTTGGATAGCAACCCTGGATCACAGAGACACCGTTCGTACCCTGGATGTTTAATTTCATTCCTGAGTTAATGGACAGATAGCTTACCTAACAATTAAACTTTGCTTATTCCGGATCATGTGGGATTGAAATAACAACTTATCCTACGTTTTTCATTTGATTTTCTGCTGGAATAGTATCTCTTTATTTTAGCTTCTTACCTTGCTGTTGGAGAGTACCCGGACAGATCTAATCACAGATTGCTTTGGCCCCAGACCTGTCTGTGGCATTGCGCACGGATTGAAAGGGTGCCAAACATAAATTAGACGTGATTAAGTGTGACTGTGTATTAAAAACGCTAGGCCTAGCCAGATTATCGAAGGATTGCGAAGATGGGTCGACTTGCTGGTAAAGTTGCTTTCTGCAGCGCTTCAGCAAGGAACCGGAACGAGCCACATTCCGAGGTGAGAGTCAGTGGGCCAACCGTTGGCATATATCTTTTGGCAATTTAGGTCACCACGTTAACTTTTGTTAACCACATCCCTTGGTCTTCCGTTGTAGCACATAGACGTTTGAGATTTTTTGTCACTCGCGAACCCCAAGAATAATCTCCAGCGAATATCGCTCTGAGATAGCATTGAGACTACCTCACAAGCCAGTTTGGGAACCTGGTGACTCTTGGCTCGGAAAAATCAAATCGCTATTCCAGGACATCAACATTAACATTAACAGTTTCGAGGAAGCCATAAACCTTGCGCAAGATTGGTCGTGATCCGTGGGCGGAGATTGATCACTGAGCATGTCGATAGACGAGACTCAACTACTACTAACTATTACTACGTTTAACTTTTGTGATTCGCAACATTCGCAGAACCATCCCCAACCGTAGTCCTAAGGCTGCTCAAGCCCCCATAACAGCTTGTTTGTGTGATAATGACAAACCATTTCCTAACCACGTCACATGATACGAAAGCGCCATAGAGTGATAGCTGCAAGGCATGGGCCTGATATTGATAATATACCAAACATCGATACCCAAATTGCTTGTGAGTTGAATCCGCCATACATCTGCTTCAGCTGCTATGGACTAAGTGCTGACCGACCTACGCCGTATTCCGGTCCCTCAATCAAGTGACCAGATATGTGAAGGGAATCGTAACATACTCATCATGATTCCCAGCAACTACTATGGACGGATTCAGTACAGCAATTATTTCCTGATAGGCGTTGGATTGGGCCTAATTCCATAAGAGGAGAACTGGCCAGATTGCATAATGTATATATACTAGTACCATCGTGAGTCGATCACCTAAGGGACATATGAAGAACAAAAAACACAGAAACAAACAAATTGCGAAATTCACGAAACTTCCAGAAGTATTCCCTTTCTGTCGTCTTCTTTCATAGTAAATTTTGTCTCCAATGAATAATCGTTCTGACTCAAAGGAGGTTAAAAAATAGGTGGCAGCATTCCTAACAGACAATCAACTTTAATCAGATAACGTACTAGTCGAAATCACCATGCAGGAATTCACTCCTTCACGGCACTGCAAAAATTTTTTTGAACCTGTGACCTTCAATTCTCCTAACAGCATTCTTGTAAACTAATTCATGGGACATCAGAACATGAAAAAACAATTTTCTTGTTCTTTTCGGCGAATTTCTGGCCAGGGTTATTCGCCACTTCTAAAAACACCAAAATCTTCAAGGTATAAATTTGTTCTCCCGAAATAGGAAAAAATGAAATGATAAATTGTTTTGATACGTCCAAATTAGAATCGTGCTATCACGCACATGTTTTTTGAATCAGGCGATATTTCACACGCAGTACAGAGCGCGCAGTTTTTGCACTATAAAAAGGACGCGCTGATCGAGTCACGATCAGGATCGACTTATGATCGGTCACTATACCCATGTGTTCCTGGGTGTATGAGATTAGTGCTAGAAATTAGAAGTGTGTGAGGTTATGTTATGAGAGTAGTGTGTACTGTAGGTTCAGTGTTTGGTAACGAGAGGATTTTTTATTTATTACATCTTTCATTGGCATTCGGACCCTCAACCTCCCCTCCCCCCCCCCAGCCCTATCTCTAACACTGATCTCATCCACCCAGGTACATCATGGGATATACATAACAATCCTGTTCACTTGTGCAATATCTTTAACATTTTTATTTGGCAGGGATTGTGCAATATTGCGTTTAACCCAATTTGGTAAAAAAAACAAAAAAACAAACAAGAAAAATCAACCTCTGTGTTTTCAAGTTATAGCATTTCAGTTGTTTTGGCTAGTGTGATCCAATTCAACATAGACAACTTTTATTATGTAGGCCTACTACCTTTTTTCTCCACTTTTCAGGCCTTCGCTAGGAGGGGCACGAGTCATTGCTCGGACATCAATGTCTTGAGAAACTGAAAGAGTTAGAAGGACAAGATGGGTGTGTACTCCATGTAGTTTTCACCTCTAGTAAATCATCCCCCCCCCCCCCCCCCGAAACCTTTCACTATAGGAATGGGACTGTAGCAGTGCTGGAGTCGATTCCTCTCAATCTGAGTCCGAGTCATCAGTTTTCGAGTCCTGAGGTCGAAGTCATCGGCTTCCGATCCACGTCACAGTGTCCGAGTCCGAACTGAGTCCTATGCAAATTTGACCTGTACTATTTTACAAATTTAGGGCAAAGCTTAACAAATATCACTATATAAATCTGCCTGTTGAATGCTCGTCTACTGATCGACATATACTGACATAACGAGAACTTTGAAAGTACTGGGCTGGGCATACCTCATGCTGAATATCAGAGGTCGAATATTTCACTCGGATAGCTGAGATGTACAGGTAATAATGACTATACTTTAGTGCATGAGTTGTCTAGTAGGCCTGGACTCCCTGGTCGTACATCAACATTTCCATGAAATATACATTGATGAATTGGAAAATCAAATTTGTAAACTATCGATTGCCATGCATTAACTTTCACATTATCTTAATATTTTAATTTTATGGGAGCTTCTTCCAATCCTTGAACCATTCCTCCCCTCCCTGTGATTCATTCTTTTAATTCACAGACATTATCTATTCACTACCGAACCTCACTTTTGTTATATTAGTCCTCCCACAGTATAAAATGAGCTGACCCATATTGATCATGAGATATCGAAAGTGTACTTGCAAATGTTCGCCGGGTCAAAAGCAATTGCACCCATTGTTAATAGAGACTTACGGGGCCCGTCCTGCCTGTAACTTCCGTCATGATCTATTCACATAGATTTACCATGTAGGCAGGAAAATAGAATACCCACTGTCAGTTATGATAACAGAATATGAGAAGCACAAGGTTAAGAACGTATCCTACCATACATTGGCACAAGTTGAGGTGAAGGTAGGCATTAAAAATTTCCCCGAAAACAGTATTTCCAGGTTGTGGTAATGTTCGTGTTATGTATCATTATAAACAGGAATAATGCTGTACTGCCGTCGATTAAGCAGGTATCAAACATTTGTTTCATTCAAACAATTATGGATATATTTGTCCTACTGATTTATAATGCAAACATTTTTTTCTAACTAGCACAAACTTTTCGGCACAGGTTAGTTTTTGTTAGCATGTATCTGTTATCTCATAGTTAAGTGACCGTAACCATGCGGAGCGTTGCGAGAATATTAATTTCCCTCTTGATTTAGAACTTGGGCAGTCGAAGTACGGGGACAGTTTGGGGCTCCTTTTTGTAGAGCGTCGTGCTATTATTTGATTGTCTTAATGTACATCGTAAAATGAAGTTCCTGTATCTGTAAAAATAAAGGACTCGACCGAGTCCCCGGTCCTTTGGGTCGAGTCCGAGTCATTGAACTTCGATCCCATCCGATCCCTGAAAAAAAGGACTCGAGACCGTTCTAAGAGACCGAGACCCAGCCTCATCCTTCAGCACTGGACTGAGGTCTTGAATTTTATGCAGGAGGTCAATCTCAATGTTCCCTGGCCTGAGGGTGTACTATGTTTTATATAACGAGCAAAATGAGAAATGAATTCTTAGAAATTAATTTAGGTCAAGTGTGAAACGGGCACCATTGTTACACCCTTTCTTCATTGGTCCACCGTACCAGTTATATACTACCTGCAAAGTTCTGTTTTATGTTCCTGCCACCTTACTGCCAGAGACCATAATTGCCCCGAAAGCTAGTCACAGAGGTTATAAAGCTGACCAGTTCTCAGTTAAATATATCCATCAAAATTCAAATAGAACTCCTCAAACCCTCCGTTCCAGACATTGAGTCCACGCAATCACTTTACAGAGGCTGATTAATAAGCCGAGGGTAGTTCATGTTTCTTATGACCCTGCTTCCTATTATTTTAAAAGGCCATTGCCAAATCTTACCCTCAGTCACTGACTCAGTGTCCAGTCTAGTCCTTTGTTAAGATGGTATTGTATTCAAATGGATGTGTCATCAACATGGTCTAATATCGTGGACAATTGCTTGAGAATACCCTTACCGTACTGTTTCAGTGGCTGATTGATGTACATAATATTTGCAACCATCAGCATTGGTGTATTCAGAGATTTCTAGAATAGTCAGTGTTGTAACTATCATTTTTACACAAAGTTCGCAATCCATGGTCCCGCATGGAATTTGGACAATTGACGAATGTTGGCTTGCACTCATTGTGCAATGTTGTGATTAGCCCTCTCATTGCACAGCGTGAATAAATCCCCTAGTTTTCATTCAAAAAGGTCACCTATTGTGGGGGGGGGCAGATTCAAAGGGTGCCACAGCAGGCTCTCTCTCCCACTTTCAGCAATCATGAGAAAGAGAAATGTTGAGCATAGATATAGTACATAATTTGTTCTTGAATACATTCATTCATGCACCATTTCTCCGCTTATTCTTCTTTAAAAGCCAAAATTTGAAGGAGAGGTCACCTCCCTCCTCAGTATGCCTCCCATCCGAGGCCTTGTGTCCCCTGGTTGAAAATCTCTGTGTAATACCCTTGTCTGTAGTCATGCAAAGGTGCATTCGATCAGCCTTCATACCTTGTACATGTGGAAATATGCAATAATTCTGTTATGACATGACCATCTGGAGAAGTCCTACAAGCACTGGTGGACTGACACATATCACACACGTGGGCCTATATATAACCATATTAGCCATCGGCCAAGTGAAGAAACAATAGTCAAAGCATCTTGCACCAGACTACCTTATCCAGCCAAGGTTTCCATGAGATAACTACTTTGGGCCAGAGACTTATATCTGTTGCTCTGCCCTACCCAGTGATAGCCTATGACCCTCTGTGAGTACCCCGTACAACCTCGTCTGAATTCAAATTCATATAATGTGCCATGAACCTGTGATTCCTTGCCCTGCCCTTCTGAGATTGGATTTACTCATTTGGCAGACCTTTGGACATGCAGATCAAACAGGAATTTTGACTTTACTATGTGCCATGGGCAGTCACTTTTTCTGTATATTAGCCCACCCCTATGCTTAATGAGGCACTTGATAATCCTGACTATTCTTGGACTCTTCTTCAAGTTTGCAAGAGAATACCAAGTTTCGGATGATCAGTACTGTGTCAATCCTGTAAGTGCTTTGAGCAAAGCTTTATGAATAATATGATAATTGCTTTATTATGAACATTAAAATTTTTATCTCCATTGATTCATTGTGAGAGACTGCACATACGTCAAACCCTTGGATTATGTCGTTCGCATTACCGACCACCATCCCTGTTTTTTTTTTCTTGTGGTGCAGGTATCGAAATTCGGAAGCTGGACGTCACAATCCGCAGCGATTACTGCCATTGCTGCAGAGATGGACGATAGATATTCTCTTCACTGTGCCCGGGTAAATTATAATGTGCCTAGCTGGTCGATTTAAGTTGTTCATTGGTCCACTGGTACCTATGGGATGTTAAGGGACTCAAATCAGCTATTATGTGGTGATGCAAAATGATTTCTTTCTTGCTAGGTTAAATTGGATATTTGGTCATGTTTTCCTGACCCTGTGGTATGGCTTATGGGTTATTTGTGAATTTATATCCGAAAATCATGAAGAAGCATTTGTTTACTTGATTGAGAGAAAATCACCACATGCATCTCCTTCCCGATAGGTTGATTATCATGATACTTGGTTAGTGTTTTATCATATTGATATTGGTACAATCTATGTGGTGTTTTTTTTTTTGTTTTTTTTTTTTGTTTTTTTTTTTTTTTTTTTTTTTTTTTTTTTTTTTTTTAAGGGATTTTAGGGTCCAAATTCTCCAGTGAGTCAAAATTATGGTTCAAATTCTTCATCATCTGTGGCTCAGTCCGTCCCTAAGCACATTTTTTGGTATAGAAGCTTATTCACCTTTTTGTTCACTTATTTGGCAAAATCCATTTTTTTGCTAATGTCATCGCTCTATGGAGGGACTAGCCTATTCCCATTTTTGAGATGCAAGTGAAATCAACCCCTAGCATCCGATTTCTTTACCCTTCAGATTTGTGCCGAATGGAAGTGTCCTGCCCATGAAAAAAAGAATATGACTTTGCATTTGACATCAAACGTCAAGTCGTGTACAGACCATGAAAGCAGTTCCTTCCCCAAGGTAGTAAATGAAAAACTATACATGATTAAATAATTTATTACATCTGTTCATTTGATGGCATTGGCTATTGTAGTCATACAACCTTTACTAGTTGAATTTTCCTTTTATATTTAGCCATGTTCGGGTGATAATCATATACTGGCAGTCCTAAACAAAGTGGCGATACGGTTGATGGATCGCAACATTAACCGATTGGTTAACACAGTTAGCTTGTGTTGGCTTCTCACCTGGCTTCCCGAAAAGAAGAGTTGGAATATCAGTCAGATCGTACCAACAACTCTGGAATAGAACCTCTTCCTCCTGGCTCTAGTCTTGTGTTAAGACGTGATACATTCCTGATTTCCTTCTGGCTATCTTTTATCCGGCACGCCATCTATCATTACATTTCTGTGCGCCATCATTTCTTTAGTCTGTCTTATTCAAATTGTTATTTCGCTCCAATATTGGCAGTGACCACTACACCACTGATAGAGAACCCCTGCTGGAATATTTAGATTTTTTTGTGAATGGTTTCAATAGCGTGTTACAACAGCAACATCGAAGATCTAACCGTTAGCAGTTTGAACAAGTTTAACTGGCTGAAAATAATGTCCTTTACAAAAAAAAACAATTTCCCATTCGAACAAACTTGATACAGAGAAGACTAATGGTGCTGCAGTGCAGAAATGTAATGCCGGATGAAAGGCATCAGGAAAAATCAGGATATACTGACTCTTAACACAAGCCACCTTGTGTAGTGCTCGCATCAGAGACGGACGGGCAAAAAATTGAGCAGTAGGCATTTTGCATGTATGCCTAAATCTGAGTGTCAAGTTACCCCACCATACATGTACCTCTCATATTTCTGACTGGATCGGCAAAACATCCACTGGGTGACTGGACGCATCACGCCAACATTGAGAGTCAAGAGAGCTTGATTACTGTTGGGGCTGGATGATTTTTAGACGCTTTACATTTCATATTTAAACTCAATTAGTTTAGAGTTCTGCTGTAAACAACCTTAAGACGTTCACAATTCAATCACGTATTGTAGCCGAAAAAAGAAAGGTGTTGACAATCTAAATTTGCTACAACGTGTCTAAATGACTTTTGGGTATGTCCTCTTGTACCATGTTTGTTCCAGTATCTGATTGAAAGAAGTATGTCGACAAGCAGCTTCAACACCATAAATTTCACACTGGTTTGCCTTTCTGTTCTATTTCAAGCGAGGCCCCCTAATCAGTTCTCTAAAGATGCATTACTAGTTTCCCTTCCTTTACGGTCTTCTGAACTAGCAAAGCTAGCAGCTTGCCGTGTATATCATACAATGCATTGGATGTATATTATTACCGGACTCATAGCTACAGTGAACCATCCATGTTTTTATTGTACTCCAGTAGTACCCTAGTAGAAATGTAGAATATTGTATAGATAATTCAATTTCATCTCAATATCTTTATCGAGGCATTCTTTCTTTTTTGTCGACCATTGGTTGTTTTTTTTGTTGAGACATGTACGAAAACATGCTACATGGAATAGACAGCATATTCCTCCCATTCAGCAATATCACACTGTAGCAAGGATTTGAAAATTGCCATCAAATATTGTGAGGGGTTATTATTCCTTGTGTCCTATTGTAGATGAATGTGCTGTGGTCCTATGGTGACCCTCTAGCAATCATTCTCAATATCATAATATTGTTAATTCCATATTGAATTGCTTCCTTTGCAGATGGTTGAGGCCACTAAGGGCCGTGTTTATCAACATGGTCTTCCATCGCTTTCCAGTTACAAGGGTAAGCATCATGGGTCTACTTCAGCCCTCTCAACCTATCTCATACTTATGCTCATTTCTGGATTGAGAGAGGACATTGGGGTTGCCAGTTGAGTTAGGGTTTAATTTCACCAGAATGATTCTAGATGTTGCCTCCTTCAATAAGAGGTATTACACCTTCAACCATATTTATCTTGGAAGACTAACCGTGTATGCTTGTTGGATGTGTCTTTGAATTTTCCTCTATTGTACGGACAGGTGTTTTTTGATCTGCAATTCTCTTTTATTTTCTCCGAGAAAACCTGAGCATTCGTCAATCTTAAACCAACACAAAAACCTGTCGGACATATACCAAAACTTGATTCATCTCGAATCGTCCGGAGCGGTAAACATAGCCTATCGTAAGTCATTGATCGACGTAGCCCCCGGGACCTGGCCATCCGTCACACATCCCCCCACTTTGATGGATGTCGCCCCTCGACATAAAGAGAACATTAATACCGGACACGATATATATACATTTACACATCCAACCTATGATCTCTAATCAAGTTCCCAAGGGCCACGCTGAAGGAATGAGGTCCAGCATCCATCTGCCAAAAAGCAGTCTAACTAACGACCTACCTAATCGTATAAGGAATGCAATATGCAAGCTATACCAACCACGGGCCCTACCAACTGACACCAAACAATATTTTTGCAATTAATCATACATCACAAATGCATGAGTTCACCCGAAACAATAACAAGACTAGTAGGTTCGATATTATGCCACGGGTGCAACTGCCCTTAAAAAAAAACAAACCGCTTTGGGTGTGTCTAATGTCATACCAATCCAAGTCCAGCCTAAACCTTGGCATTACAGATATCAGAGATTTTGCTAGCATCTGGTGGCGAGTAAGAGTTTGAGTTTTGATGCTATGTTCGCCAAGACTGTGTTGGTCACAGTGACTTCATTTCAGTAACTCCAGATCGTCGGCAGGTTTCCAGGGTTGGCGTGAACCACCCAAGCAGTCTCCCCTCGAGAACGCGCAGAGACGGCCCTTCTTTTGGACCCCCGACTTCCACAGGAGAGACGGTTCGCCTTCCGATGACAATAGCAGAGCTCCTGTTTCCGTAGGACCCCCTGGCCACCATTGTCCTCATGACTGACCATTATCATCGGAATTCACAGACTGAGGGTCACCCATGGCCCCCCGCTGCTGTACGAGCTCCTGTTACTGACGTGCCCTCTGGATCGTCGACGGCCTCCAGCACCATTCAACTTCGTGTCGATGTCTAGGTTACCCTCTGGATGAATCAGCATGCTTCGTTGAAGCACCACAGGTTTGAGGGTCCCCTCTGCCCTCGCTTTCAGCAGGGTGCGTGCCGAGGTACAGTCCACGTCCGGAACCCACCCACCACATCCAGTAGTTATCATCGGTCGGGCTCTTGTCCGATCTTGTCATTGAGCTGGAACGTCACAGCAGATCTCTCTCGCCACTGTACCCGCCTGTAGGTGGTACCCTGACGGTAAAACGGGTACCTTGGAATCAAGCAGTTTCTCTGCGATGAAGAGTCTTCGCTGCGCCCCCACCAACCAGAGGCTCCACGAGTAGACTCTCCATCAGGATACCGACGATCGACGACCTTATATGGCTGGTCGCCTCCAGAATCTGATCTTATTCTTCCTTTGACTTGACGATTTCGAATGGAACACTTTGGCCCCAATAGCAGTTCCCTGCTAACCAGTCGGTGGCGCCGGCTGTCGACGCTCGACTCCCTTCCGACTAGCAGCTTCCTGAATCCCGATGCTGTTCTGAGTTCCGATGGTGATTTCCTCCATCCACGTCTCGTCTGTCCCCATATCCAGAAGGTGATCAACGGGTTATCTTTGCTCTCTCCCAAAACAAGATAAAAGGGAGAATATCCTGTGGAGGAATGTGGTGTGACATTATAAAGTACCCCAGCTCCGGCAGAGCATTGTTTCCTTTCTTCTTCTGTTCTTTTGGTAGTGTTCCCCATCTGTCATTAAGGGTCCGGTTGAACGCTCGCATTGAGCGTTGCCTTCTGGGTGGTAGTTTGTCCGCGTCTTTCGGATATGGTACAGGGCACACTCCTGCATCAAGCTGGCTCCCGAAGTTTCGTCCCTGGTCGCTGTGGATCCTCTCGGGAATTCCAAATCGGACGAACCAATCTTGGAACAGGACTCGAGCCACTGTTGAAGCCTTTTGATCCCTAGTTGGAATAGCCTGGGTGAACTTCGTACAGACGTCAGTTGATCACCAACAAGTTCTCATACACCGAGGCGGCTCGAGCACGGTGAATCGATCGCCATAATCTCGAGAGGTCCGTTTGCTGTCACTGAACCCATCCGATTCTTTTCTCTTTAAGGCCCACGCTTCGCGAGAGTGTCATCTCTGACAGCTCTTCAGTAGTCAGCAATAAATCTTTAGCCATACGACCCAATTAGCATCTCCGCTTGCCAAGGAAATCGTCCGTGTCTGTTCCCTGGTGCCCAGTTCGAATCGTGGACACATTCCAGTACCGCTTGTTCCTTCCTGGCAGCGGCAAGCACATCTTTTTTCCCGTTGTCCCTTCAGGAGAACCGTGCGATCAGAGGATTCCCATCCTCCTCAGAAACCGCTCCCCATTCTCGGATGAGTTTGTGCGGTGGCCTTTGTCTCCTTCATCAAGTCTGCGTGTCAGGTTTCTTTTCATGTCCCATGATGTCGCATCTGCCAATCACAGGATCCAGTTTCTGCAACTGAGACAGTTTTCCCTTCGGGATGGGATGGTAGGGAGAAGGTAGACTCGGGTGGTACCCTTTTCGGTGGCTGTGTAGTTTCTTGTTGCCAACTTCACATTACTGCGAATTGGCAGATCTCCTAAAACCTTGGAATCGTCGTCTTCTCCATGTGGGCGTGGTTCTGCTCCTCCACAGCACTCGCATGATCACACCCAAACCTGGCCCGACACTGGCGCCACTCCGTGTCTTCCTTCCGGCTCCACCCGTCATCGTTACTTCACTTCCCATAACGGTAATCCAGCACAGTCAAACTGGAAATGCGCCCTCATCTGCCCAACTGCCTCCACAGCTCCCAACTTCGCGATTTCCTCAGATACTCAATGGTTGTTGTCCTGTACACAACAATTCCCGCACCATACAAGTCACGGAACTTTCGCACTGCAATCGCCCAGTGCAACGCCATCAACTCCAGTTTCATGCTACTGTAGTTTTTTTCTCGCATTGTTTTTCGTTCCCATTTTGAGTCCTCGTCTTGCCTAGCAATCACACCCTTCCATTCTCCTGCTCCTGGGACAAGACGGCACCAACCCTAGAGCTCGCTCAACCTCCAGATTAGGTCGCTGGAAGTCAAGGTAGCCCAGCACCGGGGCGGTCGTAAGTCCTGGACTTCAGTTTCCGAAAGCCCTCCTCATGCTGTGTTCCATCGGTCGAGACCACTGATTTTATTCTCTGATTGTGCTTGTTTTTTTGCCCCCTTTGTGCCTCTTACACCACCGGTTAAGGCATGGCAGTGGTTCTGCAACTCTCGCGAAATCGGTCTACGAACCGTCGCCGGTAATAGCTGAGCTGGCCAACCCCAGAAAGCTGCGCACTCCTAACGCACTTATCTCTTCCGTCTGCGTCGTCGCCAGTTTGCTGACGGCTCGTGTCTTCTCCGGATCTGGATGGATCCCGTCCTTCGTGACAATGTGGCCAAGGTATCGTCATTTGCTTCTCGAAAGTGGGACCCTTTTCTGGTTCACTTTCAGATGTCGACTGAAGTCCTGCCGACCACCATCTCCACACCGCTCGAGGGTTTTTCCTTGTAGGTAACGGCCCACACACCAGATGTCTTCAAGGGTAGATTAGGACCGTTTGAAAGTTCTGGTCACCAAATAATACTTTGTCATTCACCGCAATGAATGTCGCTGGGGGCATTGGTGAGCCCAATGGACTCCGGGTAAACTCATAAGACCCCCCGTTCCCACTTCGCATGCCGTCTTCTTCTCGATGTCCAGGCTGGCACAAGGACGGTGGTACCGTGGCAAGGTCCAACTGCAGAAAAAGGATGGGGGCTCCCTTCAGTGCATCTAGAGCCTCCTCTATTCTTGGAATTGGGGTATTCCACTCCCGGTGTGTCTTGCGTTCAGGCCTCTGTAGTCCACACACATGTCAGGCTATTGTCGTTCTTCGAACAAGTACCACCGGAGCGGCGTAACGAACGGAGGACTCACGGAATTATATCTCGAGACAGAGCTTCTGTATGTGTTCCCTTACCTCCTTCCTGGTGTGGGGGTATCCTTCGGTGGGGTACCTTGACTGGTCGGTCCATCTAACAGCACAATGCGATGTTCAACCTCACTGCAGAATCCCAGATCGTCTTTCCATCATCTACTGAACCATGCTGTACTCCTGGATAGGTCCACAATCTGGACCTCTGATCGGGAGGTCAGCATTCAGCGTCTGATGCTCACTCTCGGCCTCCAAGGGAACAGTCCCGGCCCCCCGCTGCAAGACTGGCACCTGGTTAGTTGTGGTCCTTTCTGTTGATCTGATAGACCTAACTAACTTCCTTGATGCTCACTTTCTACTGTCACTGTCACTCCTGTCTCGGGCGAGGCTGCTTGGACGTTTCCCCATTGGAGTGCCTTCCGGCTGTAGGTAAACATCTCTATTTGTCATTTGGCACCTGCACTGGAAACAGCGGTCCTGTCCAAACCAACACGAAGGTAGGGGCAATCTGCAACCATTCGGAAGGTGTGATCCCTCCTCTTCTGTCAACGCTCGCACCACGGCATCGTAGATCTCTGCGCCCACAGGAGTTCTGGCCCGAGCCTGAAATGTCACAACAGAGTTGGTCCGCTATTAGAACTGGACCATCAGCACCAACGCGTGCCTTCCCCAGGACCTTACTCTTTTCCTCCTCTCCAAAAGCTGCTATGAGGCATGCCATCTTCGTTCCTCCGGGGGGTACCCTGAAGATAGCAATTCTAGTCGTGAAGCCTCGCTGCCCATTCCTTTCCTCATAACGCGCACCTCTGTGTTTCAAGGACGTTGCCCACCGATCATACCTGGCACCGCCCTCTCTTCATTTGCGAAGTCTTCATCCGGTGAGGTCCTTCACCACCAGGAATCCATTCCCCAGGAAGGTGTGCCCCAACACGGTTTATGTCGATTTCTATGTACCCAGTAAATGGTCACTCCCCGCCTATGCAACCCCGAATATCTTGAGGAATCTGATATTCCCACCAGTTCACCACTTGAGTAGCAGGTGCTCAAGAGTATGCCTCTGGTGATGGTTGATAACCTCAGCCCCAGTGTCAGAATACCGCAATGTTTGATCACCATGCTCAATATGACCTCTGGGCATTGTCCCAACTGCAGTCGACATCAATGTCCACTGTCCAGGTCCACCAGTTACCCCTGTTACCCCTGCCGTCCCTGGCTAACACAGGTCTTACTAGTTAAAAAAGGCAACGCGCCGGTTGCGTCACCAGAGCTAGATGCCTGCTGTCCCTCTGAGCAGTGGTAGGTCCGGTTGGTCGCCGCGATCAGGACATTGCGTATGAAGTGAAATCCGCACCCACTGGTACATCGCCTCGGCCCATTTCGCTGGCGAACGTCCTCGTCCAGATTTGACCTCTCCGACAGCCATCCCCCCTCCTTAATCCTTGATGAGCTGTCGATTTGCTCCTCTGCTTTAATCTGTTCTCCCGTTGCCGATCTCTCGTACACCTGGTCGTTGACCTTTGGCTTCCTCCAACATAGCCAGCCTCTGTAGCTGCCGGCTTTGAACTTCCCAGCCATTCTGTTTATTTGATTCTCTGATTTCCGACGAATGCAGTGCGGGTTTTTCCAATTTCAGCCGCCGTAATTCGCTCCCCAATAACTCCTTCGTCGCGTGCTGCTTCCGCCAGTCCTGCCTTCCAAGAGACTTATCCTTACCGCCGACGAACGACACGTCCAGGTCGCATATTCGCTCGTACAGCTCCAACATTTCAAATGATCGAGTTTTTCAGCAGATCTTCATTGTCCCCTTGTTGGTACGATGAAACGCTGTTTAGCTGAGAGTTGTGTTGTCCCATCGCCGAAGACCTTAGTCAGCACTGTGAAGATGCCCTCGGGGCTCTTGAGTACATCAGCTCTCTCTCCAGAAACTTCTCTCCTAGCCTTCACCTCCGGTAGCTAAGGACCAGCCTGGCTTGCTGGCTGCGTTCAATTCTGGATTTGGACATGACTTTCTTATGTCCTCGATCCATTCATTCTGTTGGTCACGTTCTTTGAAAGGTCGGTCAGAGAAACGTTCGATTCGCCGCCCCTGCGACAGGTAGACCCACGACTGTGGATCACCTTCGTCTTCGAGGTTATTACCGCACCTCCTCACGCATTCTGTGCGGGACATCTATCAATGCCTGTTCCTCACCCACCCCAGCAGCTTCTTCGCCGACAAACGCCGTTCTGTCACCTGATCCTGGTTGATGCTCAGGGGGTTTATTGCAGATCCTGCCGACAACGCCAAGATGTGACCAGGACAGGTTTTTTGATCTCATTCTCTTTTATTGTCTCCGAGAACAACTGAGCATTCGTCCAATCTTCAAAACCATCACACAAACTGTCGGAATAATACCAAACTTGAGTACATCTCGAGCGTTCCGGAGGCGGTAAACAATTAGCTCATCGTAAGTAAGTGATCGACGTAGCCGTGACTGGCCATCCGTCACCTATCTATAAACCATTTTTACCTTACCAACTGTAAGGTTTCTTTGATATACTTTTTGCAGCTAGTCCTGGTAGCGAGGGGGTAGCCAATTATAATATTTTGGGACTGATGTCTGACATGCTTGGCTCAATATGACCTCTGGGCATGTCCAAACTGCATCGGACATAAATGTCCAATGCCAGCGTCCACCAGTTACCCGGCCGTTCCCTGGTAACAAACAGGTCTTACTGTTTAAAGACCAGTCGAGCCTGTTAGTTCACCAGAGCTAGATTGCTGCTGTCCCTCTGAGCAGTGGTAGTCCGTTTGGTCGCCGCAGATCAGGACAATTGGTATGAAGTGAAAAATCCGACCCATGGTAACATCGCTCGGCCCAGTTCGCTGGCGAAACTGGTCCTCCAGATTGACCGCCGACAGCCGTCCCCTCTGAAGGAACTTGATGAGCGTCGATTTGCTCTGCTGCTGTTAATCTGTTATCCCTGTTGACGTATCATCTCGTACACCTGGTCGTTGACCTTGCTGCCTCCACAGTAGCCATCCCTCGGGAAGCTGCCGGCTTTGAAATTCCAGCATTCTGTTATTTGATCTCTGGCTTCGAAGAATGTCAGGAGGGTTTGTCAAATTCAGACGCCCGTAATTCTCTCCTCACTCCTTCGTCTCGCGGTGCTGCTTCCGCCAGTCTGCCCTTCAAAGACTGATCCGTACCGCCGACGAACGACAGTCAGGTCGCAGATTCGCCTCGTCACAGCTCCAACAGTTCCAATGAGCAGGTCAGCAGATCTTCATGTCCCCTTGTTGGTACTGATAGAAACGCTGTTGTAGCTGAGCGATTGTGTTGCCATCGCCGAAGACCTTAGTCAGCACTGTGAAGATGCCCTCGGGGCTCTTGAGTACATCAGCTCCTCTTCAAATACTTTCCACTAGACTTCCTCCCAGTAGAACTAAAAGGACCATCCTGGCTGGCTGGCTGCGTTCAAGTTCTGGGTTGGACATGGACTTCTTATTCCCGAATCCATTCATGTATGTTGGCTCACCTTTCTGTGAAGGGTCGCGTCACAGAAACGTTCGATTCGCCGCCCCTGCGACAGGTAAACCAACAGACGGGTGATCACCTTTCGTCGCAGGGTTATACCGCCACCCTCATCAGCATTCTGTGCAGGGCATCTATCAAATGCAACCGGGTCCTCCCCACACAGCAGGCTCTCCGACAAAACGCCGTATGTCATCCGATCCTGGGTGATGCTCAGGGGGTTTGCAGATCCTGCCGACAACGCCAAGATGTGACAGGACAGGTGTTTTGATCTGCAATTCTCTTTTATGTCTCCGAGAACAACCTGAGCATTCGTCAATCTTAAACCATCACAAAAACTGTCGGGAACTATAACAAACTTGAGTCATCCGAAGCGTTCCGGAGCGGTAAAACAATTAGCTCATCGAAGAAGTGATCGACGGGTAAGCCGTGACTGGCCCATCCGATCACATATCTTAAATCCATTTTACCTTACCATGTAAGTTTCTTTTGATATACTTTTGCAGCTAGGCTTGGTAGCGAGGGTTGAGCAAATATCATATATTTTGGGACTGATGTCTGACAGGCTTGGCTCAATATAACACACATTGCCATAATCTCTATATGAACATATATACTGCTCCCAGCCAGGGTTCCCGCATTACCTGGAGGAATGAAAAACGGGAAAAAGTCATGGATTGAAAATGGATGCCTCGAATCCTGGAAAAGTAATGGAATTTGATTGGCCAAAGACAGACACGGAAGATGATTGGCTATTATGGTGGCCTTTAGTGTGCTTAGGTTTTTTGTGGTCCATGAACTAAAGCATCTGCAGCACTAAGCCAAAGGGAGAAGCACGTTTCGTCCTGAATTTCATCATGGAAATTCATTAAATTTTATCTCTTGGAGTTCTGGCGACCCTGTCAGTGTTGTTTGTAGCTATAGCCCATAGGGTTTTGTGGGGTCCTGTATAAAGGATCTTATATTATAGAGCAGTCGTCCCAAACCTTTTTCTCCCATTTCCCTCAGTGTTGGAAGGACTCGAGTCCGGTCTCGGGAGTTCAATGACCGGTCTCGGACTCGGCGCTGGGACTCGGAGACTCGGTCGATTCCACGGTTCAAACTTTCCTCAAAAAAATCTTTGGCAATAAACCCTGAACATTATGAGAGGAAGACGAATTGACAAAATTATAAAATTGTTGAAAATTCAAAAAACTATGGTGAACTACGTGAGGTATTTGTTGGCAATGTCCTTAATTCGCTAATATCAAATTTGTTGACTGATTCATTAAGGCGCCATGTCAAAGTTAGATCGGCCGCCGCCGCCTTGCCGAGGTAATCTCGCTGCGGCCTGGGAAGGCGCCGCGCGGCGGAGGTAATCAGACACAATAGAATGCCCTTAGCAACAATCTCTGGACCGGATGCGGACCGTCTATCAATGTTGAACCAAGGAGTCAGCAAGCAGCGGCCGGGGCCGCCGATCAATAGAACATCGGATCGATATACACAATGATTGCATACTGCATTCATGCACACACACACCAGCCACATTACATGTGTGGACAGTTAAGCATGCCTGACGGCGTGCAGAAAAATCGCTATAACTCAGAAAACGGAAGGGGATTTCGATTTTTTTCGGCAGTGAACTGATGGCATAAACTAATTCAAGGAAGGATGCTCTTTCCATCTGTATCACTTCGAGAAAAATCGGCCGTAGCCGCTGGCCACGACCCATGGTACCAGTTCCGCGAAAAAGTATAATATACTAGCCGGGCTACGTCCGTTTTTCGGAAAGTGGTTACCGATGGATAGAGCATCCTTAAATTAGGTTTTTGAAATTTACATGAAAAAATATAAATCACCGACGTTTTCGAGTTATGAGCCGATTTTCTGTAGGCGGTACCCATTTCTGCGTGAAGTCCTAACACATCCCTCTCTGAGACTGGGAAAAAAGTCAGTTTAGCCAAACGAGGTCTAGTGAATTCAACCCCCCCCCATAGCACTAATGAACGAGTCCAATGAGATTGGGGCGGAGGTTATGATAAAGGCAGGTGAATAACACCAATATGTTTATTATATATATAATTGATAGAAAAATTACTGATTAATTTATTTATTCAAACCACTTATGTAGTCTACTGAAAACCATGTTTTCCAATCGATTCGTAATCATTTATTTCTGACTCAGTCCATGGATACATACAGTACTACAGTTGTTAAATTGATCATGAATCATATGCTGATCAATTTCGTTGCTACTGCCGCCGAAGTTAAGTCTCGACAGCATGCACTGCGCATGCAGTCGAGGACGCAGATGTCTGGGGTTCACAGTGCTAACGTCCGGCCCCCGCGGATTCTTGGTGGAGCACGGAAGTGCTCCCCGATTTCCTCAATAGACAAAGTTTCAGGTAAGAAATTATTTCCGCGTATCGCAACCTCCACTCGCCAATTCTAGATTTGGTTGACTAAATTGTTGAGATTTTCATGACGCCTCGCGCGCCCGATACCCATCACCAATATTCTATATATATATTTGGTCTGTTTTCAGTTATATTTTAAGTTGATAAAATAAATGGCCAAACATATCCTAACATACTGTTGCACGAGGTCACCTTAAGACTAGGCCTAACAACGTCATATGGAAATTGTGGTCACAAAACTATTCTTATATATGTACAAAGGAATGTGAGCGAGGAATCATAAAAAAAATATGTCAAGAAACAAACCGGTTACTAGTTTCTTTTCATTTTACCAATCAATTTATTGATTTTAGAAGGCCTCAGCGGCTGCGTCCACGGTTCATAGACTTCTGAGATGCACTGGTGCACACTCACAATGCAACTTATAGGGGGGGGGGGGCAGGGTGTGAGCTTCATTACGAAGGCCGCCGCTGCGCGCCGGCGGGGCAGCGCTGCATAGCATTGTTGATTGGTTGGTCATAGCCACAACAAACA
>JAODTK010001551.1:0-11167 GCA_026419785.1 Sclerodactyla briareus | reverse complement strand
GGTCCACCATGAGGTTGCATAGCAAAGGTGTGAGTGAGGATCAGGTTTAGGTGTTGGTACCGAAAAGATTTGGTTTTGGAATTGGAATCTAACCCAGTAACCCTAACCCCCACCCAATCCAACATTAAGCTCATAATCCCAGGTAAATTGCCATTACTTATACAATCATGCCATTTTAGCCTAGCCTTGGCCTAATGTACAGCTAAAAGTAACAATGTGAATTTTACCTCAAGGCAGCAGACATACTAGCCCAGGCCAAGGCTATAACCTGATAACGAGTATATATAGTATAGGCTAGGCCTAAGAGTTAGTTGAAACTCCACATTGAGTGTTTTCCCCTCACACACCGTATTAGCCCAAAAATGGCACGATGATACTTACCACTTCACACTTTTTCCTGAGCCCAGAGCAAGTTATTACTAGGTATACTCCACCTAAACTTCCCTAATCTGTATGGAGTCGGACCAGTGAAAGTTTCACAGGTGATGCTGCCTTGAAGAATTTTTAGCGAAAAGTTTTAGGACATGCTGTTCAAGGTGAATGAAAATTCACATCAAATAGTTAGGACAGACTGTCTATTCTTCACAGGGACAACTTTGGAGAGAGAATACATCAAACTGCAGCCAGATCATGTAAATGTATTCACCCCAAATTGCAAGAGAAACGTGTGTTTTGTTGTTCTTCCGAATAAGAGCAGAATTGATCCAGCTGAGGAGGCCTGAACCCCAAATTTGGCCAGAAAAGCGACAACAATATGGGTCTAATTTTTGAAGGGGAACACCGGGCAAATGGTCATCAGGTTGTAAAGGTGGTGTGCTGCTTTATTCCGGGTATATTCCTCGACAGAAGATTTGAAAAATTGACAGCACAGTCCGGAGGCAAAAGATCAAGAAAGGGAAAATGGAATAAAACGGGAAGGAAAGCAAAACAGATAGTGGAAGCTTGCCACCAAAATCCAGTAAAAGTTGGGAATAAATGAATAATCTAGAAAATGCGTGGGCCCAAAATGGCATTGAGGTTAATGGGGTATAGTGAGGTACGGTACGGGGAGAAGCATGCTTTTATAAGCTTTCATAAAGTAAAAGTTAGAGGTCACCTTACCCCTCCACCCTAACTCCCTTACCCCTCCCCCAGCCCTAGCTCCCCACTCATCGGGGCCGAGAACCCCTGGAAGAAAAATGGAGCCAATGATATAAGATTGCAAAATATTTGGAGAGTGACTGACCCTAAAAATTGCCATTTTACTACGGATGGAATCTTCTCCCAGCCGATTATAGTCATGGAAAAACTGACCAAGAAAACTCACACAGATCTAGATCAGTGGTTCCCAACCTTTTCTCCCCATTTCATATTTTGCATTTTGCTTGAAGCCGTTCCCATCAAACTTGCTAGTAATTGTGATTGTTGAAAAAGAAGATAATTCACAAATTTGTTTCCCGAAATCTTGAAATTTCCACCAAGGGGGAAAATTTCCGCCTGGTTGGGAACCACTGATAATAGACCATCTGCTTCCACTGCTCACTGATACTGCACAACTGCATATTCAGACAGCTTTTATTCCAAGGCAAATCCATGTAGTATTAATTTTCTGTAGGTTCCGAATTCTGACGTGAAGACCTGAATTTTCAGGAATTGCGGATGAGTATGCAACTCCAGGGATTGCCCTCTTGTTATCTCCATCGGTCACGAAGGTTGGACCAGAGAGATATTTTTTTGTAGTCAGTGTGCCATTCACCTATATTTACTGGTGCTGGTGGCCATAGAAATGGTTGCTTATGGTAACCATAGTGTGGTTTGGAACTATCCCGGAGGGGACCCATTGGGTGGTGTACACATTGTCTGGGTGATCCTCCAGAAATGAGTGCACTTGCGAAAGTGTCGTTGTGTGTGTGCGTGTGTGTGAGTGTGTGTGTGTGTTGTTTGCGGGCCCGTTCAGATTTTTTATTGTTTCTCGCAAATATCTCTATTTTAGCGTGGTGAACAAAGTGACATTCCGCTCACGCTTGGGTTTTTTTTTGAATAGTCACTCTAAAAAACCTAATTGCTTCTCAAAATAGACCGAAACTATCAGATGGGAAGAATTAGGAGGCAAAAGACAAATTTTGGGGCCATTTTCTCATTTTACAAGTTGTTCATTTTTTTTCAGATTATTCCCCATTCCAATGCTGAATGTCAATTTTAGGGGAGAAAAATGATTTGGGGCCATTTGAGAATTCTGAAAATCTGTTCGTTTTGGTATATTAGAGGGATTAGAAGGACTGAATGCTTCCACTTTCAGGAGAAGGTACAAAAATATAAAAAACAAAGGGTTTTCCAGATTATGCTGATAACTTAACTAAAATTTCCATGAATATGAAAATTTTTGAGGAAAAATGGCTTGCTTTTTTCAGACATATTTCGAATAATTTTGTCCATTGAAACTCGCGAAAGGTAGCAAAGTAGAAAACAACATGAAAACAGTTCCACCTTGCCGATGAGATCCTGCCACACTCGGGGATTGCCCTCGTGTTATTATTATTATTCTTATTCGTATTCTTATTATATTATTATTATATCTCATCAGTCCCAGAGGGCGGAATGAGTTATCGTAGCAGTTTGCTTTTGACAATCATACATGTTGCTGTTGCCATAGCAATGGTTTCTATGGTGACGATAGTGGTGGTTAAGGACAACCATGAGTGGCACCGTGGTGGGTTATCCACTGGTGTCGGCGGCATACCAGAATTGAGAGTTTGCAATAGGCTAAAGGTATGTCAGTTTGGGCGTTATTGTGTGTGTGCATTGGCGTATCTGTCAGATTTCTTATGTTTTCCAAAAGATCACTTCGGGAAGGGCAAACATGCCGGGATAGCACAAAACATATTAGCTCTCTCAAAATCAGGCGGCAACTATCAAAATCTAGAAATTAAGAGGGAAAACACCTCTTCAGGCATTTTTTAATTTTCACGATTTTTCCACACTTTCAAGATATTTACTGATTTCCAATGGCCTGAATGATTTCAAATTACAACTTTTCCAATTCAATCCGCCCGAAATTCACCAAAAATGTGGATTAGAGGGCGAAAAAACTTATTTTGGCGGAAATTGAGAATTTAAAATTTTAGAACAAGGCACAAAGTGTCAAAACTAGATAAAAAGGTACAAACAATCTGAATAGTTCCACCTTTACCACTTCTGGGGATGCCCTCCTGTTATATTATGTCTTATATATCATATATACTTACTACTATTATTACTATTATCATAATCATCACAGGAGTGTAATCTCCGAGTACACTTACCACTTTGGGCCACAAGCCACATTTAGAATAAACCCTGTTCTCAAGGTATCCAACACTATACAGAGTGAAACACCCACATTCAACGTTATCAACTACAGACTGGGTAAGAGGGACCTGAGAGTGTATTTGGATAGAGACGGTGGGGGTGATGATGACCAACGTGGGGATAAGCAAACACAGGACTTAATGTTCATTCAATTAGCCGCTCAATTTATACTAGGTACTAGTCAAAACACTCGGGAGTCCAAGGGTACATGTGTGGCCATAGGATGTATCATGATATCTTTCACCATCTTGCTTACATTGTTGCCTCTATTGAGTATGCATTGCGCTTGTTTCAAACGGGGAACTGATCATAAAAACTCTTTCAGTGTTCGCCTGTCAAAAACCTAGTCAAAGATTTCAACTGGGAAAAAGACAATGTATACATGTTGCAAGTTACAGTGCAATAGTATAAAGGACAGTATGACCGGGATCAGGACCCCTATCTCCCGGGTGGCCCCACCCCTCCACCGGCGGGGAGTCCGACGCTGTACCAATAGTGCAAGCCAACGTCTGATGAGCGCAGCCATATAATCAGTGACAATACTGGCCTACTTTCAGGTATGCAGATTATGGGCAGCAGCATTAACACTTGGAATAGCTGGTGTCGCGCTTTGTACGTGAATTCATGAACTGCGCCTTCAAATGCTGAGAAGGATGTGACACACCAGTGGAGCACATCCAAGTGAAGAAGTGGGGCGGATGACAGGCCTCAAACAGACATTATGTTGAAATGTTGAAAGTCACTGAGGCCATCACTGAAGGGGGGGTATAACCCTCCCATCAGGGGTGATTCATGAGATGGAACCAGCTCCATTTTGTGGAACGCTGAAGATTAGCGTATGATTTCCCAACAACCATGAAAATTTCGCAGTTCATCGGGCCAAACAAGCTGCTCCACAGGCGCCCAAAACGGAGAGTGGGCTTCCAACTAAAAAACACCCTACTCCCCATTCTCATGCTACACACTTAAAAAAACTGTATCACTGTCAATTTGATAGAAAACTAGGATGGTTGAGTGGTTTCGAAAGAATTCCAATAATTGCTTTAAACAATATGAGCGCCGTAACTCAAACAGTATGTACCTTTACAAGGACCCTCGTTGCCTTGGTGGGTGATCTCTACGGTGCGGTATGGGTCAGACGGAGCCCCCCAGTACTTCTCCAGCCAGAAGAAAACTAACAGAAGCAAGCCAAAGAGAACCGACAGAGCAGGCAACACAGCGTAAACTTGACTGTGGGCGATTGGTAAAACTGCAACCTGTTAAAATAGAAGAAATAAAAAATACAATAAACTCTATTCTATAGCCCCACAAGGCAGCAAAGAATTGCCTGCTCAACAGAGCACATTCAAGCGAAAGAATCATATAAATGCATAACCATCATAAACAGTTTAACGGGCAATGTTCCATGCTGGCATGGGTTTAAACGGCAAGACGGTCAAGCAAAAGAAAGTTTAGAGTTATGAGTTTTCAGCTTGTCTTAAAGTTCGCAAAGTGATTCACGAAGCCTATTGGTCTGGACGTGATTTCCACAGGTATAAGAGGCAGCATACGATGGAGCATCAGTGATCCATTTGTCTTCAAACAAGGATTGGGTAGAGAGTAATGGGCAGGCGGTGAAGCTAGGACAGTTACCGTACAAACAAAAAGGAATGCATACTTCTGAGTTGCAATATCTCACAGGGAAGTTATTTGACATCCACAGTTTGAATCACGGACTCAGCTCAGCTTCCTATTGTGGTGAAGGGCGGCTTTCACTCAAATTGTCTGAGAAGAAATTCTGCTCCAGTTTAATGCCAAACAAATTTACAAAAGTACGAGAATACTATTCAGCCCACTGATTCTCCTCTATGAGGATTAATTCTATTCACATGTTACAAATAATATTTTCCTACTTATAGGAGCTGACTGGCATTCATGATTTCTTCAGTGCCAAGATGAAGTAATAAGATTGATAATTGATATAACACAGCAGCCAGTAGGGCTCCGGTCCATCAAGCATTCTGTGGACCATAGGTTGTTCATGCTCATACTCACCCAAGAGGGTTCAGTGCTGTCACGGACAACTGTTGTCTTCAGGGTGAACTTTTCATATAGAATCAGGACACAGCATTGAAATCAACACTGGTCCGTTGTTAACTGTTGTATCTCTGAATGGGAAATAAGAATATTCATGATAGACCTATGTAACCAGAACGCCAAAACGCCCTTAGTGATTCCCTGACTCTTAGATGACACCTATAGCCCAGATACAAGGACAAATGGGAGACTGCACCACCTCACTAGGGCCCAACATAAAGTCTAAAATTTGCCATTTTCCCAACCAACCAATAGGGTCCTGTACTCTTGATAAGAACGCTACACACCAAATGTCAAGGTTTTCGGATTTGACTATGGTGACTTCACAGTGCCTTTGACTGACCCAAAAAAATGGGTTAATGTACTCTCAGGGGGAACACACATCAAGTATAAGCTTAATCCATGCAGGTGGGTCATTATTTATGTAGATAAATTTCAAAAAAGAATTGTCCGAAATATTGTAACGTGCCATATAGGCAGACTGCACGGATAATTAGAGAACTGGAAGATTTGACCATTACGATTTATACATCACCAACTTGGATGTTCTTATAAAATTTCACCACGACATGTGCCTGATTCATTTAGGGGTTTGTTTGAGGATACAAATTTCTAGGTAACGATATCATGAAGTAACACTCAAATCGACATTAGCTTCGTCAACCTACTACTGGACTGTTCGTGGACATTACCAAATACGTTAGTATCGGGGTTCATTTCCCGAATTCGCTGGCCCTTGCATTGAAAAATTCGCACAAATGTTTAGAGTCGGTTCAGGAACGAAACCTTCAGATTCAGTTGTTGGAAACAATACACAACTTTTACAGACTTGTGGAACCAAGGCAACTCATGCTTAAAAAGGATAACTAACTCCTTGCTCCCAACCCCCTCCTTTAAATCACACAATTTATGTTCTGTTGTTTTATGATCATTTACGAAGGTGGCAGACTAGGAAAGTTTCCACTTATTCTGGTTCCCTACTTCCTGCAAGTATGTTATAAGCCGATACTAAATTGTTTGATTTTTAATTGTAAATCACAATTCTATTCTTTTACCAGGAATTCACCCGACCCAACTCAAAAAATAGTGTTCATGTACTCTCCAGTGTTGTAGTCAAGGCAACTGCATCCAGCCAAGTTCTAGGCCGAGGCTGACCCTCGAGGCTCGATGCCGAGGCCACACCTTCCGCTATAGGCCGTTAGTTAAGTTGTTGTGGTACTTCAAAAAATCCAGAAGCATCATTCGTTAATGTTTTTTTTTTTTTGCAAAGCACAATTTATTTCCAGCTCGACCGAACCTAGGCCCAAAACCGAGGCCAGAAGCTACGAGGCCAAGGTCGCAGCCTCTGAGGCCGGGACGAGGCCCAAAAAATGGCCTCAAGGCCGACGCTTGCCTCGAGTCCTCCAGCACTTGTAGCTCTCCTATAAGGGAGTATACCCTACTTCCAACCTAATCGATACAACCATTCTGGACTTATAGTTGTTTACAAAGCCACTTTCAGACTTTGACCACTGTGCACCACAGATGACCATCGACCTGACCAAAAACAATAGGGTTCATGTAAATCATGGGGAAATCACTACACGTATTAGCTCCATCCGTTCCAGGGTGGAGTCGGTTATCATGTTTACACGCCAAAATTGGCAAAAATTCAATTTGTCAAAAAATTCTATTTTTTACTTAAATTGACCGGAACTAAACCAAAAACCACGGGGTTCCTGTAATCTCCATCTCCATAAGAAGGCTGTATACCAAATTTATACCTGATCAGACTAAGCATTCTAGACTGGATGTTTAGTTAGTTTATTTAGTTTAGTTTAGTTTTTAGTTAGTTTAGTTTGTGAATAAGGTCAGGAAGGACACAATCCTCATTAACGACCCCGAAGCCACAACACGCCAGGAAAGAAAAATGAACCAAACTCGAACTAAATAAGACGCCCTTGATTCCTGAAACAAAAAATCAAACTGTTAGTGATCGCATTCACACTCTTAGAGCAAACACATTCAGGAGACAATTCCAACTAATTGATCTCTCTCTGCGAGAGAAATATTTACGATGTCCAATCTGAAGCGCTTGCCACATAGCTTGGAGACAGTGGCCTCTATGCAGTAACATGGGAAAATTCCAAGAGTAGTGGAAGACAGGCATCAAAAGTCATGGAAATTTGAAACCGGAATAAGTTCACCCCAACTTCGCTCAGCTCCATGGTAGTTAATTAGACCGAGACGCCTTAAAACAAAAACATCTTCAGTCTAAGATAAATTTTTCAGAAGTGAATATCAGTGCCTACGCCTGAACGTTCTCAATTACCGTTGTCTTTTGCAAAGTAGGGATTCCACACTTGGTACATGAAACTCTTAGGTGCGGTCTCAACCAGTTGCTTAAACAGCCTGACAAACAATATCCTTTTCAAGGAAACTGAAAGGACGTCTAATCAAGCCAAGAATCATACCTCTTTGCAGCGTCGGCACACGCTTGGAAGGGTTTCAAAGAAGAATAAAAACAAAACCCAGATTTTCCTGAAATAACCTCCTGACTATTTTGGCCTTCAATTGAAGGAAGAGTTTCGATTGTGAAAACCAACATCCACAACTTTGCACTTGTCGACATTTGAAAAAACAGTTGCACAGTGGAAGACATTGGAAATTTATCCGATCTTGAAAACAATTTGCAGCAGCACAATTAGCAAGTTACCGACTCCGATACCACTTCAGTATCGTCAGCAAACTTCTTAACCCTTGAATCAATAGAACCTTAAAGATCGTCAATATACGCCAGAAACTGGAGCGGCCCAAGAACCGATCCTGGAGAAAACCACTAGTACCTTTTGCCACGAAGACGACCGCCCATTAATGACAAATCGTTGTTCCATATTATGAAGCCACTCAAGAATCCCACTCTTAGGACTTCCCCCAATACCAAAGCTCTCCAACTTGAAGCAAAGAGAAGCTCATGAGGAACCTGTCAAAAGCTTTCTGAAAGCAGGAAAAATTATATCAAAAGCATTGCCGTTGTCAACAGTACTTGTAACATCTTCCATAAAATTCCAAGAGATTAGTCCAAACAAGGAACGATCTTCTAAACCCATGCTGCGAATCTCTAATCAGACTAGGCTCATTGAAATAATCAACCATATAATCCGATTGATGATTCCATACTGGCCAGACAACACTAGTAAGACGGACCTGGCCTGTAATTACAAGGAAGAGACCCGATTACCTCTCTTGAAAATAGGAGAAACATTTTGCTTCTCACTCAATCATCCGGAACAATACCTTCTTGTAGAGGTATTATTGAATAATAGCTAGGGAACAGACAACTCGTCGGCAAGGATTTTAGTAAGAAAGGATAAAACTCCGTCAGCAGGACCAGGAGCTTATCACTTTTGAGCTTCTGCGTTTTCCTTTACTCAACCAGACGAAACACACCATATTACCAATACTTGCGGAGGAACCCCAACACCTAGGTCACCAAAATATCCAAGTTCTCATGGTAAAAAACAGACGCGAGAAGTAATTATTAAGAACTTAGCCATCTCCTGGCTATCGATGATTGTACTACCCGAGGTGGAATCTATCAAAGGACAAATGCTGTCATCGACTTTCCTGCTTCCCCTAACATAAGAGAAAATGCACGAGGATTCTCTTGATATTAGAGCATCTGCCTCTCGAAATCAAGTTTAGACACCCAGAAACTAAACGCGGTACAAGCTTTTGCTGAAATGCTCAGATCAGACCGGCCAGACGAACGATTACAGGTCGCATAAGTGGTCGCTTACGTTTGATGGCCAGAACAACTTCCCTTTTCATCCAAGCCTTCTGTTTCTTACTGCGACATTTCCTCCAAGGAACGTAACTGTCTAACCTCGTTAACCTTTCCAATGATGAACCCATTTCACAAGAGTCAAAAGCATTCGTAATTTCTAACAATTTATGCCACTATCTACTGTGCTAAAAATAAAAAACCTGGAAAATGCCATCCACACGGCCTCGCGAAACAAGGAACAAGCTCTAAACTCTGGGTAGCAGAACAAGACACATTGAAAGCTAAAATACGTGATCACTTGCACGATTACCAAGCTCTCATAAATATTACAGACTCTGGGATCACGGCTCAAACTAAATCCGAAATATTATTCTTCCTGGAGGAAAATGTACGCTGGAAAGGAAAACAATCCGCGTGACATTGAAAAAAGCCAGATCCATGGCCTGCACTAGTACCATTAGACCAAGAAATGTCTGGATAATTGAAATCAACCTTAATAATTGTACTCTTCCCAAAAACCTCGAAAAGATGTCGGAAAGAAAGATGTGTTGTCTTGAGAGAATTTGGAGAACAGACACAACGCCAACTAATAAAAACTGGGAAGACCAGATGAGTAGACGGAATTTCACACCAACACCGAGAATTGACAAAACTTACACCCATATCGGCCTTCTCAAAACTTTTCAAGTCAGGACCCTCCAATACAACAAAACTCCACCACCAATGCCAGGAGAGTATCGGTCCATCTTGCCTATTAAACACACAAAAACCAGGAAGGTGATTCGGCTGTGGAAATATCTCACTGATTCAACACGACTCGTAATTACAATGAAGTAGGGCTTGCGTTTCATGGACTAAAAATCTGCCATCATTCAAACTGTTCCTGATACTTTGAACATTTTGCCACAGAGGAAAGACAGGCTGGCAACATATCTGATACGCTTATTGTTGCAACCTCGCCAGACCTCCCACTGCGAGGCTTACTATTTACAACAATTGCCAGCAAAGCCTACGGACAACTGAAACCCTAGCCCTCAAGTGAGTTAACAACCCTACCACGCAGAAATTGACCAACTTGCCAAACAGTGAAGCCCCCGCACCATTAGGAAGACCATCCTTAGCGAAGATCCCTCTTCCCCAGAAACACGACACATCCACCAACTGAACGCCCCTCCCAGCACCTCTAAATTTACCACCATATTGAGACCCGCTTATTAGTCCTACCAGCCAACGCGACACATCAAACCTAGTAGAATGCCACAAATCGCGACTTTCGACCTAGTGGACTTCAGCGTGCACAACAGTTCACGGAAATGGGATTTCAATGTCCTGACTGTCACCAACCGGAGATTATTAGTGCTATCTCGACAACCACCAACTCCTCATCCCCCACGATTCTGTTTACCCTCGCACTAATAGCCTCCACCCTGATCCCGGAAAACAAACGCGCGTACGCTCAGCTATCCATGCGACTAAATTCCCTTCTCACATACCCGGACAATCGAACTTCCCCCCCAGCAAACTCTTCCCTTTTACCATATCCCTCCCCCAAAGTCAACCTTCCCGCATAAACCGCGACTGGATACCACCGGCGCTGAATGTCGCCCCCTCATTTGTACTCGCCCACGCCCCCAACTCCCTGTGTTTACAAGGATTCGACTTCAACATATGGGGTCAAGTCAATGATAAGGTCTCATTCACATCATACCCTTAATTGAAACACGCTTGAAATAAAAAATATAATTTAAAAATATGAAAAATGATAAATTTTTCAGTAAATATTTCTCTGTGGTTTTCTGAAAAAAGTGAAAAAAAATATAATTTTTTCCTCAGTGCGGATAGGAGGTACTAGAGGGAATGTAGCCAAAAGAAAGCGATAATTTCTAAATAATGAGAAAAATTTATTTGGGGAATTTAATCAGATATGATATTATATAAGTTTCATGAGCTGAATGTGGTACATATAGGTAGTGAGATTGATTTCATTAAAGAAGAATT
>JAODTK010001550.1:0-11122 GCA_026419785.1 Sclerodactyla briareus | reverse complement strand
CGTGTATGGATCGTACGGGGCAAAGGGAAGGCGACGAGATGCACGAATGACCACCCTCAGATGCTCGCGGAAACGGTCAAAGACACAATCATCTTGCGGGTCCCGGAATACATTGTGCCGTTCGGGAGATGCCAGTCTTTGCGTTGGACTTGACAACAACCACAAGTCACGATGAAGAAGGGTCCCTGCAACACAGGGAATGTAGTCGAGGACGGATGGCGCGGACCGAGACCACCCTAACATCTTGTGTCTCGACCCTGGGGATGGCGGTTCCGGTCTCGAAAATTCAGCGAGATCGGTCCGATACATCCCTGATGCAAAACGAAAGCCTCGTCAACAAACCTGATGACCGCCTTCAGCTTCGCGCGGCGGACATCTTGAAAAGTGCCTTTTCAAGATTCCCCCCTCCTTTCCCGCCGGCGATCATCTTCTAACTAGCTCACTGGGAACTATCGGACCTGAAAAGCTCGCTCAGTCAGCCTGCGCAACTCGGAAGTCGGGACTCGCTCGCCCCGGTCTGTCCTACACCTTACCACGGGACCCGAGGGGGACGATGAGGGAGGGAAGAAAACAGGAATCTGACCAACTACAACCCCAAAAAACCTCCGAATCTACGCCAAAGCCCAACATGGAAAACCTTCGCAGTGGCAGAGGAGAAGGACAACACGTGTGACGCGCAACCACTGGTAGTGAGTGATAGGCTATACACTGTAAAAAAAATCTGTAAAACGTCTCTCTCAACCCGTGTTTACGATATGGTGAATCTATTTTCATGGCGATAATCCATTAATGAGCAATCTACCTTCAAACGTAGTTGAATGCATCCCGGTTGTTGGGCTTATTCGTCTAAAATAGAAATCGCCCTATTAAAACATGTATCGATACGCCGTCTATATAATAAACTTTGCAATCCGGGGGGGGGGGGCTCCCCTGCCTTGAACTCAGTCACAATTTGAAAATAAAACAATATGTCGGGTTTCCTCTCATTTATTAGCTCAATCGGAACGTAACCGCGACAATTAAAGAGCAAATACCGTTCATCAACGAAAGGAACTACACTCCGAAAATGGGAGGTAACAAAATCGCAAATTAGGGTATACCTGGTTAGCAGTGCTTACGGCAGTGTGGTCGCGTCAAACCAAAAAACCTGGAAAAATTGGGTGAGTTTTAATAACTTTTTAAAATTGCACCCAGTCCATCATACTGAAGAACTTGCAATAAGTATTGGGTAACACTGATGAAATTGGAATGACTTTTTGTAGTGAAATGTCGACTTATAGGTCAATTCTCTGAGGTTTTCTTCAAGTCGAACTGTCACAAAGTGCAAATCGTTGACCATGCAGGCTTAATGCGATAGGTTAGGCCCATACGTCAGGCGTTGAAGGTTTGGCTAAAATGGAGTGTTAGGTAGCTAGGCTATATCATAGTTGGTACTCACACTCACATTAACTCGGTAACAAACACACCTTTGCAGCTTCAGCTTCATTTTGAATATGCCCACGGTGATTCCGATAGGACAGTGAAGGGTGACGATACGGGGGGAGGGAGATTTGTCCCACAATAGTGCCTTTCAAAAAACTGGGGAGGGGCAAAATGGGGAGGTGCGGCAAATGCCATGCCCCCAGTCCCCCGTAAGGGCAAACACTACTCTAGTCGAATCACATTGGGCATTTTCCATATTTTTTTGTACCCCCAGCCTCCCAAACCTGGAGGACAAACAAAATGGGGCGGGCAACCTATCCCACCCCGGGCCCCCCATAGCGCCGTCTAGTTGGATCAAATGGGGCATCCCCTCCCCAAGACCAAAAAAAATGAATGATTTGTCGATTGTAAAATTGCGCTTACAGAAAAAATGGTTGGAAGTTGTTGCAACGAATATTCGTGTTCGATGTGATTTGTCTATCTGTAGCTTATCAATTTAGTAAACTTGTGCCACCCAAGAAATACCAAGTGGGTTACGTGAGGTAGAACCTTTGAAGTGGTTCCGCCGACCGAATCTAAGGTTACATAACGTTGGGGTAGGGCTGTTACTGCAAAAACTCTGTGAGTGTTTATGTAGGAAACCCCCATAAATGGTGCAGCAACTCAGTTCTGTGGAAAACACGGAGGAAATAGGTTGTAATCTTCAACTCATACCAAGTTTAAGCTGATAGTTACACCGTTAACCTGTAACAAGGTTAATCAAAGGAAACAAGAATGTTCGTTGCAGCAACTTTCAACCATTTTTCTAGTAAACGTTTACATATTTTTTTTACAGTGTACGGGGGACAACACACACAAGCACCCTAAATTAGGCCAGGGACTAGGCTGCGAAAACGGATAATTCCAAAGGGAACATCGCGGCACGATAAAGAAAGAAACGAACAGTAACTTGCTTGTAAATGTTGACGATTGTTGGAGACGTAAAATATTTTGGTTGCAGAATATCGACATGTAGAGTTGCGAGGAGAACTGGAGAAGAGAGGGGGCATAGCCAACCCGGTACTGTGTGAATTGCCCACATATCGGTAGCATATTGAAGTGGTGCAGGGTTGATAGGGTAGCAGAGTATGTGAAATAAATTTCTAGACTCGCCTGTAGTGTATCTGCGTCTCAGTAGAATCCATGTTTCTATGGCGCATGTAATTACAGCAAAGAACCTCTGAGTGAATCGTACTTTTTAGCAAAGGAAAAAATAATACTACTACCCCAGATTTCACAAGAGTTAAATCTGACTGGCTGAGGGCACCTCTAAATATTCGAGAATGGGCTCCGCCCTTAAACCCCCTTCCCCCTAAAGGACCGGTTAAGCTATCGACGACGCCACCCCCATCTTTCAAGAATCTAGATCCGGTCCAAAGCCTAATCGTATTAGAAGCTTCTCATGAGTGTCGGGTTGTTGAAGTTCTAGTGTGCCCCACTCAGAGAAAGGCTATAGAAGTAAAAACACAATTTATCATTTTTCATTATAGTCTATGAGCTAGGAGGACCCCAACGTGCACCCCCCCCCCCCAGATCTCCGTGAAGTGGTCATCATTTTGTCCGGGGGACCGTCTGAACAAATTTTACATGTTACACAATCGAAAGGTTGGGATGATGTTGAACTATTGCCAAGCCGCATTTTCCAAAATGGCCGCAGTTTGGGGGACTGTTTTCACCCATATCATGCATACAAGGCTTATATGTGATAATCTGGTCGTTATCCCCATATTTTCTGGGTCATTGCGTCCAGTCAGATCAAAACAACATTACCACTGTGCGTGCACGGCCATTTTGAAATCAAAAATGGGCCGCCAAAAATGGCCGCAAAGTGAGGAGGAAAATCACAAAATACGCTGTCGGGAACGGGATGAGACGACTTAGGGCACTTTGTAGTCGCTGCTGCTGCTGGCCGCTGTTGCTGCGTGTGCGCTGGGCGGAGCTTGCGCCCGTCCTCGCAGACACTCAGGTCTCCGCCTCTCCCCAGAGAATCTCGTCCGTAGCTCACCGCGAAGAGGTCCGACCCGAGGAGGGGCAGTCCTGGAGTACGGTGATAAAAGATGGCAATCAAATTCCACGCCACAAAAATGAAATAAAAAAAATTAATTCAATTGCCTTTGGTTTGGGAAGGGCATATTAATTGATATGATCATTTCCGTTGGGCAAAGTAGCTACAACCGGGTAGGCAGCTCAATAATCATTATGCCTCTAGATCCTTCCAAGCGACACTGTCGTACGTCAATTCGATCAAGCTGTCAGACTGTCAGACTTATGCAAAATGAAATACGGAATTAGCTATAATGTAGTAACAGAACTTGAAGTAAGTACATAGGCGTTATCCAACATTTCGTAGTAGAGGGCGTTATTTACCAAGGTTGACCTGGGAGTGACTGACTATAGTTAAATCAGGGAATGATCTGAAAGCAGAGCGTTGAGTGTTTGCAAGGGATTATCGACAGGAGGCGGTTACCGACGTGATAGACCAGGTTGCATTGGCATATCTGGAGGAGAGGAGATCTACGCCCTCAAAACACAGGACAAAATCGAGTGAAAACATCCCAATCGAATGGTCCTACTGTTTCAGAGGCGCTGGAAAAAAATCCTGGTTATCAGAAATTCGGTTTACACCAGGCTGACTGACATGTTCCCTATTTTTTCCTATTCTATTACGAATACAAACGTACGAATGTTTCCACAATGTTGACAGTTTGGATTCGAAGCTAAACCCCGTCCAAAGATATGCGAGCAACTCTTAACCTATGTAGCACTGAAAGCTTAACGGTAAGCGTTTAGTTTTTTCATAGACTTCCCTTAAATACCTGAAGAAACTTCTCTCGCCGATTTTGAGAAGAACCTCATTGAATTTCAAGCATTTCCTTGTTCGGCTAAAAGGTGTCATTGAGACGTCAGTTCCATACTAAAGCGCACTGTCTGAGCCTCAAATCGTAATGGTCACATCGAAGTGGCAATATTTTCATTAAAAACTGGTCTTGGGCGGGAGGGTTGGTTTAAGCCCCCTCTCTATTGGTACCCGCTGTTTGTATATAGACCTATCTGTCTTATTGCGGCCCACGATATCATACTACGTAAATGTGGAGCAAGTGATTCTGGTCTTATAAAAAGTTACCCCCAGTTGATCTAACTGGGTATCGTATATTCATACCCTGTCAATTAAAGAATTGAATTGTAACGCCCTAGTGGTGGGAGGGGAGCCTGCCCCGGCCAGCGGAGGACGCGGGTAATCGGGCAGCTGTATGTCACCCGGTCATGTTGGATTGGGAAAGGAAGTAGGGTGGTGACTGTAGCCGAGAAGTAGCGGTGCTTACCGCGACGGCCCGGGGAGGGAGGAAGGGTAACCGAGAACACGGGGGGGGGGGGGGGTATTTGGCATACCTCACTGTTGCCAACTCCTGTTGCCAGACCCACAACGGACAGAACAGGTGTAATCATGAATTGGGACTCCTGGTCCCGTACAAAGGTTTAATATAAAAATTCCCAACATAAGTTTGAGCGTAGGACACAACGGAATATAGACTACTACAACGGCTACAAATCTGGGGGAGGACTACCTGACTCAGTTTTACAGATTGTGGGTCACGGCCGAGACACTAGGGCGATTCTTCGAGACTGCCGGCAACTCGTCATTCCGACCCACGGCCAGAAATAAACACCCGCCACCTATCCTAAACCTTCCCGGCTTCACTCCCAACCCTGGACTCAGCCCTAACCCAAAGTACGATATCTTAACTTACCTACATACCGCAGGTCCCCCCACGTATCTATCGTCTATCAAAAATACCGACTTAAACACTGATTATATAAACGGAAAGCAACGGGCCCAGATGCCAGTGAACTTATGCTATGTAACAAATCGCAACAGCCGGTGAACTAAGGGAAGGCTGACGGAATGCGTCCGGGAGGCTGCCAGAACGGACCTGCGGAGAGAACAAAGAGGATATCTCAGGCTAATGCGAATGCTCACCCGCCAACACACAGACTGTTATGTCCGCGGCACGGCCGGCTTGGCGCATGCGTGCAGTAGTCTACCTTACACCCAATTATTGAATATCCCTTCTCCTACTAATACCTGCAATGATTCTGGGGGCAAAAAAGGGAGGGGGTAAAAACGCGCCTCGACGTCCACAAAATAACAAGAACTCCCTACAACACAATTGACAACCGGTAATGGTTTTTTTTCTGCTTTTTACATTTTTTTTTACGCCCAGCGTAGGACCACCGTCCTCCTTTCCCGCAGTTCCAGCACTATACAGTCCCGCAGGGTAGATGCCCCCCTGCGCGTAAACTCCAGACGCGGCCCTCGCTATATACATATAATACACTAACCATAATAGCACCCGTCCATAATTAATCATTACCTAACATCGCTCGTCCGCGACGGTCCCACCCAGCAGCAAAAGAGTAGTACAACCCCTATGTTACCAACCACATTCCACCGTCAAGGCCGGGGGTCGCATCCTCCCTGCAACTTGAACCACCCCTACAACTCTACAAAATACCTCTGACACTTCCAAGCCTTCTCTTGAATACAAGGACATTATCTCTCAAAATACATTTCGACTCCCATCCCTCATTACAGCAAAAACTTAAGCGAAGCGATCAATTCCCGCTAGTGCTGCCCATAATCCCTCATTCGACTGGATGACGTTCCTCCGTCTAAGAGGCCTCTGACGATTAACGGTTTTTCTACTAAAATACCGTCTCCACGACTTTCCTCCTCATCACCCGCACCCTCCTCGCAATTCACCGGCACCCCTCAAATCCTCCTCCGGCCAACCGGCAGTCACCACCGGTCCCACTTCCTGACCCACGCAACCCTCCGAGGTCCCGGACTTCTTTAAGCTGTCCTACATGGACCACCTTTAGTCTTGTTCGTCAGTCCGTCCATGTACTGTCATGGACAGTCCAGATATTTGTGATAATGTGTGCGGGTGGTCGGGCCCTTCTAGATACTGTAGGGGTTGGGTGAAGTCCCCTTCTAGTATTTGCGCTAACTCATAACCTTGCTCATCGATGGTGTACGGAGGTGATACCTTGGGTAATGCGGCCATCGTAGTTCCTCTTCTGTACGCTCCTGCCCCTGTTGACTATGTTCCCGCGCTATGCGAAACGCCTTCTTGCACCTCTGATACCGCGGTGCCGTACTCGGTTGTCGTGGCGAAGGTCGCCGCTGGGGAAGTGAACTGATTATGAGTTCCGTGCCAGGGTAGTTCCCCTGCCCAGCATCAGTAGAGGGTCGGCGTATAACCCTCGTTTTCCCGGGGCCTTGAACGGAAGCCAATGAGTACACAAGACCAGCACGTCCCAATCTCTGTGATTTCTCGTGTATATATACAGAGAGCATCTGCCCCAATGTTTCTGTTAAAACGTTCTACTAGACACTCTGATTGTGGGTCGGTACGCCGTCGTTTGGGTTCTCTATATCCCAACGTTTACAGAGCTCTCCAAACGGCGTGTGAATCATCTGTTGGTACTCCGAACCGTGCAATGACTGCTCCGCGACTACAGAGCCACTGGTCACTCTGCCTTTTATCGTTAAAAATTACCCTTCCGGCCTTTTCAGTGTGGATCAATGGCTTGAGTTAGCCCAACAGTGGGGTTGAATATAACTATTCTATTCAGTTGGACGTCAGGTCCAGAATTCAATTCCGATGTACTAAACCAAATCTTATATCGTACCTAAACCCTGATAACTTCCTACTAACCCTAAACCCTAACCCCTACTCCTCACTAGTAACAGTCTGACCACTAATCTCATGCCCTCCTTACTCATCATGCCTGCTCTATCCAATGGGGGGGGGGGGGGTGGGGGGGGGGGTTAAATGATTTTTTCTCTCTCAAGTTCTAACTGCTAATAAAATTCACGTAGACAGTAAAGTTGAGATATGTGTTCAGGTACTTTTTGTCTTATCACATTCACTTAAGAACCTTCAGTCATTCCAGTTGCCAGATATGTTTTAAAGAAAAACAATTTGGCCAAAAATAGTGTGTTCTCTCTAAAATTCCGAATTTTTAGCATTTTTGCCGCAATGCAAAGGGAAACATTCCATATTTTGTTACTTCCTTCCTTGTTAGAAAATCTCAAATTATTTGGGCATCGTTTTGTAATCACCGAACAATCGTGAACAACAGTGAAAAATGGGCAAAAACGACATTTCCCCCAAAAGGCCATGTTTTCACTCCCTCATTTCCCCTGCATTTCATGATTTTGGCAAGTTTTGTGCAATTTGTGAGAGTACAAACGTTTGTTATATGTGACATTCATGAGTGTGCAAAATTTGAACCATGTTCAAGACCACCATCAAGGTGGGAAAGTTTGCGAAAACCCATCGAAAATCGACGACAAACAGCACGCACGCACACACACACAAACCCAACACACACACAAACCCACTCACACCAACACACATCACACACACACACACAGGCAAACACACGAACGGAGGCTTTGCTAGTGCGCCTCATTGCCTGATCCACCCAACACCCATGGGCTCCCCCCATCAGGGTACCCCGTGACAGTGTATTTCCCTAACCGACCCACTACATTGTTACCATAGCAACCGTTGTTATGGAAACACAACAGCAACAGCTAGTATCCTTTGGAGAGTTTTAATTCAGTAATTGGTGATTTACAACTATTCTCCTTACGCCTACAACTATTTCAGTGGTTTTATATTCATGTTGCATTGTACAAGTTTTAAGACTCTTGTTCGTTATAGTCTCACGTCACAAGCTTTGGATAGAACATTCTACTGTCTGCTCTATGTCCCTGCCTTATACCTTTCCTTGTATAGATCGAAAATTAACGATAATGCATGCTGAAATGAACTAAAACGAAATGGTAAACTGCACATCATACTATCGGCCCTTCAAGGACCGATGAGATAATATGATTCCGTGTCTTCTCAACATACATGCATTAAGAATATAAAAACCTGAGTTTAAAATAAACACAAGCCATCACAATATAGGGCATGAATGAGGCCCATCATTGTTTAATGCTGCGAGTACGGGCGAGCGTGTTTTTTAACAGTAATACTGGCAGCCGTGAGCAGGTTTTCCAGTCAAGTAACATTTATCTACGGATCACGGAATTAACCAATATTCCCCTTCTATAATCTTCTCTTTCTCGAATGTGCAGTGTCCCCATAATTGTGACACTGAGATTCGTTGAAATTCCGCGACGACATAATGCGCTGTGGTTGTTATTTGCCTCTGTAAAGTCATAGGGTCAGCAGGGTCCCATTCCTGTTTTATCCCTGTATTTTAAGATTTAACTTTTGCGTTTTTCGAGGGTGTTTTGTGGGCACGACTTCAGATGTTAAAAACATACTTTCTATCCGATAATGCAGGAATCACTTCAACATAATTTTAACTTTTGACAGTACCTAATGATCACTAGACTGGTCTATGATGCTCACAATTGGCCTTCTCCCTCCTCTCATTTTTTTCTTTGCCGGGGTTGACATCGTTCCTGAATATGATCTTAGTTGCGACACCCCTTTTATATTTCCTACAGTAAGTGCGCACGCTTCAGGTCTCTGAGAGAGTAGTTAGTTCAATCTGATCGGCAGTTATAAAATATAATACATTTTTTTCATCGACATCATTGAAAGAAAGATGATTAACAATATTCACGTAAGTATATTCTTCCTAGGACAACATGCCTCGACATTCTGAGAGGAATCACCAACAAGTTGAGCTGTGAATATGCATAGGTGCGCATCGACGGCACCCCATCATAGGCCTATAGACGTTTCACATTGTCGACAGGGTGTTATTTTAGCGAAAAATTAGTTAAATCCGAGATTTTGTTTCTATTATAATGAATCTCGATCTGCCTTGTATGAATGAACGGGTTAATCGACAGACTCGAATTCTAGTTTATCGACATGATAATGCACTCCTCTGGGTTAATCCTAATGCTTGATACATCTGACTGCTCGAAGTAACCCCTGTCGTGTCATTATCCCTTTTGGATAACCCACCCTCGAACGTTGGTTGCCCCCTAAAAAACAGACAAAATTAACGTTCCAGTGGCGGTAGGAACGAATTTTGAGTTGGGGGGGGGGGAGCTGAAGTTTGTAGACGGACAATGGGGGAGGGGTCTAAGGGGAACATTGGCAAATTTTGCATTTCAGTAGGTCTAAATGTAATTTGGGTGTAATATAGCACACTTTTGTTTACGACAAAAAAACACATTTTTACGATTACCGACTTGTGATACCACATTTTTTTCTGTTACCAAAATGTGAAGAAAAACCAAGCCTTGAGTTGGCTCTAATCACACGTCTGTTCTAATATGCTAAATCTTTTTAAAAAGTTGTTCCAGTTGAAATAGTGCTATGAAGGGAGTTGTCACAGTCAACCACCTATAAATCTCTGGACTCACTATACCCTGTTACTGTAGGTTTGGTGGTGATTACCTACAATCTGGCAATCGCTTGATTATAAAGCCCCATTAATTTCATGTTTGTGAATGGAGGAAGATCTGATTATTCCCTGAAGAGTAACTGGCAGCAGCTACTACAATCTTCCGATTGGACTCAACTCCCTCGCCGGTGGCCATTTAAAACCTGGGAATAGAGGAGCAATGACGGTGAAGCACCTTGCCCAGGGCACGACGGAAATAAGCTGATCGTTTGTGGGATCAAACTTATGTTCTCGCAATTGCCAGTCTGGAGCTCTACTGACTGAGCTATATCCGATCTTCCGAATCCAATTAAGATTGAAGAAACTTCTTTGACATATTTTGTTATTAGTTCTAAGGAAAACTTGGTTCATGTAATCATAAAATATATTTATTACGCTAACTGTACTGATCCCGTTTTAATATGTAAGACTTCAATGTTTTTGTAACATCTCTGCAAGACTTACGACATAAAATGTATAAGAACAAAAAATGATCTAGAAAATTGAAAATGAGGAGTGCGTAGAATCCCTGTGGAGCTTTGCGATCGCATCCCAGTCCATACGAAAGACCAATATTCTGAACACATCATTATGATAAATTACAATGGTAAAGTGAACACCCCTCACCCCCACAAAATCCCTATGTTCATTCATACCCTATAGACACCTCATCTTCCATAAACATCTGTACCGTATTTGGAATTTTGAATGATTCTCAAGATGGTCAGCTGTCCCATGGGGGCCAATGCCAAGAGAAGAACAAGTACTCCAACATTCGTTTGAAACTGCTACCTTTACACAGGCAGCTCTCTTAAAACCAAATTTTACCGATAGGCTTACGGACATTGGTAGCAACTGTATGCATCTACTAACCAGAAAGTGCAGGGAATAAACCCACTCCATAGGCCAGATGCAACTGCGGTATGGCTGAGGAATACACAGGCCAGATTATCTTATGTTTTGGAAGAATTCCATAATCCGTATTTTGTTGAAATCTTTAATACAGTTGGAGTCTTTATCTTGTGAACTGCTAGCTGCTTTGGCTGAATGTGTCCGAAGCCCACTCTAAGTAATGCTCAGATGTGTCTTTCAAGACCTGGATCCATTCTTATGTTTTAAAACACTTTTTCAATTTGTTGTTTTACTTACAACCCTAACTCATAAATATTTCATTATCTTATATATGTATTTCATTTGGCAATACCAGTTCTATTTTGGAACTGACTCTTCCGCT
>JAODTK010001549.1:0-10293 GCA_026419785.1 Sclerodactyla briareus | reverse complement strand
AATATAGACCATAGATTATAATAGCCCTAAAAAACTGGAAACTAGTACCTTTCTGAGTTTAAAGACAATGTTGCCCGTACTGACCCCGCTTGTCGCCTGTCTGCGATATTCGCAGCTTGTAGCGCAATCTGTAATCGAATGGGTAATATTTACCTCCTCCTCGTAGAGAAAGGAAAAACTAGAACAGAAGGAAACACGAGTCAGCTTTTTGGCAAATACAATGATTACCGACTGAATGTATGCTGGTCGCTGACTGGGCCTACTAGATTATTCAAAGTGACAATAATCCACCGCTGTATCCACGGTACAAGGCCACAATACTAAAAAAAAATAATCCTTAAAATAAACATAGAAAAGTAATGCTTGCTTTTTTGTTCAGCTTTATATGACATGAAGAAATACCCCAAAATGACATCCCTCGTGAATGACTTTAATTATTTACTATCTGCAGTGATGACTTCAATGTTTTACGTACGTTTCACATAAAAAAGACACAAAACAGCATGATTTATTATCGACTGTAGCCTGTGGAAATGGTAATAATTTGCTTCTCAGATATGTTTCGATACAACAATACAATATTTTTTACCCCTGATTCCCTTGTTTGTTACAACACTTCATCACCAAGTGGAAACAGGGTTTTTACGTACGTTTCAAAGACATCACTTTTGGTGTCTTCTAAACGTACATCAATAAATTTTCACTTAGTTGGTCAACTAGTGTAAAATGCGAGGAAACCCAGTGTTAAAACATTTAATCTGTCCCATGTTTTGGTTCGTCCACCTACGTAGTCGACCAAACCCCTAACAGATCGCAAGTTCGATACGCTAACAATCCACGGACACATGGGATGGCAACTGGGCGGGAAAAGTGCTACCTGGTTGAGCACATAATTTACTCATTCTCGATCATGGCACTGGAAAATCACCGCAATGATCGAAGAAGTGTGTGACAATCCCTTCACCCGGGCTCTCCCTCAGCGGGAATTTGCTGTCTCCAACCATTGATATGCATTAATCATTCTTCATACATCCTTTTATGTAATTAACTACCATCTTGCGACATTACCCCCAGTTTTATGACTGGGTAGATAGAGCTCACACGCTCAGGAAGTGTCAGTTCCTGCCATCTGGAGGTTGTTGTGAAACCCAAAATTTTCTCGCGCGTCGCCGCGCCAACCAGTGGTGCGCTCTCCGCTTATATAGCAACCCCATATCAATTCATCAAAGTTTGGTCTGCGTCCCCCCCTGAATTTGTAGGCTTTCCGCCCCACTGGGAGGTGCCAGGGCGGCGATCATGGGGGACGGGGGGGGGGGCGTGGGACGGTTTCCCCCCCAATATTTTTGGTTGGGGGGGTGACGCAATGCATTTTTTCCCCCAATATTTGAGCCGAGTGCTATTTCGCTGGCACTATATCCTACATATCCAGCAGTGACCGTGTTTTAAACAATGCATATTCCTCAAGTATCAAGTTGAGGAATTAATGCCTGCTCCATCTTCGGTTATTTCTTGTGGCCGGTAGTGTTCAAAGAACATATGATGGCCCCTGTGCAGATATATGATGTTCCTAACCGAACAAAAAATGTCTTAACTTTCTTCTGGTTGTTCTAAGACTATATCATTGAAAGAGTGGGGCCCTCCTTCATTCCCCATCGTTTGCATACCACGACTGTTGCTTCTCCAATGCAGCTAGTGTGTTTGCTACCCTTCATACCGTCATAGGACGTTACGATTTCCTACTCAGGACCAATGCACTGGTCAACTAACAAACAACCAACGAGAAATCGCTATCTCGAGGTGAAGGGGGGTTGAGGCGACGGCGCGGTAGTCTACCACCTGGAGGGATCTGTGATTTCTTCGGGTTGTTATTCATATGGGTGCCGACCACAGTTTGAAGTTGGGTGCGTGCACGGTGAACTTACCAAGGGGCCAGGCACACGTAGCGGGTAGGAACCCCTTAAAACAGCCTGAAGATCAGTCAGGGAAGGCCACAAATTCGTGCAAGTACATGATTCAAAATTCAGGTGAGATGAGTTTATATCCAAGAGCCGGCTCTTCCATGGAATGCCCAAAAGTTTAAAATTTCGGTCTGTCGGCAAAAAGAGAAAGAGGGAGAGGAGAAGAAAGGAAAAGAGTAGAGGAGGAAAAAGTGAAGAAAGAGAGGAAGGAAGGAATTAAGGAGTGAAGGGGAAGCAGGGAATGGAAAGTGGAATAGAAGAAAAAACGGAGCCAGACTTTATTATCGGCTATTCGACTTTTGGCCGTCATCTTAGTGGCCATTCAGGTCAACAAGAGAAAGACACGTCGGCAAAAATAGATACGGTGACGGGACCGTCGGGGCCGTCGGGTTAATGGGCGAGTTGGCAGAGATACATACATTTTTACAAGCCATTCTGCTGAGAAACAATTAGGACGAAGTTCCAGAACTTAGCAATGATGAAACAGCCGGGATTTAGGCGGGGAATCATGAGAGCGGCATAGCAAGAGTACAAGGCGAGAAATAGAGGGCAGCCCCCCCCCCCCGTTGTTATTTAGATCGAACAAACTTGGGCAAGGAATGACGTCAAATCTGGTTAACGCTATCCTAAGCAAAAGTGGAAGATTGTGTCTGAAATTTGTACTAAAACTGTCCCATTGGAGGTCGATTGTTGCGCGCTTTCAACGGCAGTGTGTATTGATGATCTGCTTCACACTCACGAGCTCCAGTAAAATCGGGCCATCGTTAGGATGGTCAGAATTTTTCGGCGTTCCAAAAAAAGTGGTGTTGTTATCCCACGTACTTGGTTAACGGGGTCGAGTAATACTGAACACCCAATAATTTACAGAAAATATTGACACCCAGTGGCATTGAGGAACGTTTCAATATTCAGAAATTTACCAAGGAGGGGCTGTCCAGTGTCCTCCCCCATATCAGTCCCATTGCCAGATCCGTTCGGTTATTTTTAAAACATAATATCAACACCCCCCCCACCAATTATTCAACTCCGCGACGCCCCCTGGTCTGGCCCCAATTGGAAAAGTGTCCCTCTAAGGCTCCTGTGGTCCGCAAAGGAAGATAGAATGAGGGCTGAAGGCCTGAGTTAAAAATCAGGCCTATCTGAGTGATAGTAAGAGAGGGTTCTGTGAATGTCATTCAGGTCTTTCGAATTCAGGATCCTAAAAATTTCGCGCTTCACGCGAACGCAGGTGGTGGTGTTGCCATCATTTGCCCACTTGCCATTGCTCGTTCACAGTTCATGGACCGTAACCTCACCTGAATCGTACTTACAATGTCACGCACCAACGCCAAACCTTGTGAAATTGATTCCTAAGGGCGATGAAGTGTTTTGGGGAAATTCCTAAAATAAAAATTGTTATCAAATTTTAGGAAAGCTACTGGATTGTCCATAAGGACGGGAGGAAGCGCCGTTTCCTGCCATCTAGGGTGTCTGTCAACCCAAAAGGCGCCAGCCGGCTTACTCAATATAGCGTCACGGTCGGTGCGAACTCGTTCGAAACCTGTAACATACAAAAAACTATAAATGGAATAAGAAAAATAGAATTACTTCGTTGGAAAATGGGACTTATGCGCCGTTCTAATGTGATAGGTGAACGTGACAACATTTAGCGTGAGTGAGTCTATAGACATCCTATATTGTGCCTACACGGATGATATGATCAAGATGAAATTTATTTACATACAGGCAGAATTAGAACAAACTCGACGAACAAATATGCCAGGGTAGTAGTAGTAAATGCTCTTTTTTTTAATTTACTAGTGTGAGATAAATTGTTACATGTACTCAGTTTGAAGGATGAACACATGAAGTGCATAAGTATGCTCACGGACCATGCATGTACAGCATAATGATATGTTAGTAGTATAGTAAACCCAAACGCGACGCGGCTTCCCATATAGCGTCACGTGCACGGTGAAAAATCGTTGAGGCGCATTCGATATCCTTTACGTATGTTCCCGTATGGATATTATATGTCAGAATTCATTAGATATTGAGTTCGACAGTTCGATATGCCGATTAACCGCTCCTGGTGTGACGTCACAAAACTAGGTTTATTCCGTCGTCGGGTGCTGCGAGATCTCAATGTGATTGGCCCTTCCCATTGTCAATGGCAGGCTACCCTGGAACAGTCACTCGATGTGATGAGAGGGATGGCATACAATCAAGGGATTATTGCAAGCTCCCGTGACGTTGTCTCACTAGTGATCAATAGAGTGTTCAATACACCAGTTTCGATAATGGTTTCGAACCCCCCAACTTCGGCTGGCGAAAATAAACTGTTTGCGCGTACACATAGAAAGGACTCATTGCCTTAACAAAGTGATAGTGGAAAGAAAACAGTTATTGCGAATGGACTTGTGCATGAAGTGAAATCTCAGCAAGCACGTAGGTCGACAGGCGTATTCATGGGCGTCAAAGGGGGCGGCCGGGGGGGGGGGAACCAAGTTCCCCGCACCTTAAAAAAGTGGTGGGAGATACCTATCGTTTGTCCCAACCACTTTCCGGACGTATAAAAAAATAATAGGCACTGCCAGATTTTGTTCACTCTGATTCAATTTTGTTCTAACCGAACAATAATCGACGTTGGAATATTGTTATTAAGTCACTAATTCCAGGTGCGGACCCCAGGTGAAGATTGGACCCGGGATAGGGCCGAAGTCGAAACACGATGACCATGTTCAGTAACGAGTTCTCGAATCAAAATCGAAGAGCCAAAAGTGCCTAATTTTCAAGTGTTTCGCGGCCAATGGGGTTTTTCTCCCAGGCGTTGTATGCTATTAAAATATGCGATGAAATGCTTCGAATCATTTTTGTTCACTCGATTAACTTTAGAAGCCTTGGGGGATCTCCCTCTCCCCATTTTTCTGAGATGAGGAATTCGGTGAAAATCGTGGTTGGTAATTTGGGAAGGAAAATGCAACGTGAAGAAAGGCGCTGAAATTTTTGCAGACTTTTCGAGAAAATGCCCGAAAACATGCCAAATTTTTTTATCGCGCGCTTAGCGCGCAGCGGTAGTTTCGATGATGATTGTAAATTTGGCGACGCTTCCTTTCGCCAACCATGGTGGACGCTCGCTCAGATGGTAATTCATTCGATGGGTCCCCCCCCCACTTTTCAAAACGGTCCGACGCCCCCTGGCGTATTGCTGGCAATATGGTTCCGTCACACAAGGACCACCCTATCCGGAAGGGGAGGGGGCTTGTTGGCGATGATCGAATGATCGCAAAAAACTGAATAAGCCATAACCATTAAATTTTTACACTAAAACTGACCCGTTCCACCCTTCTACGACAAAAAATAGGTTTTTCCTGTACCCACATACCAAATTCAGCTGCCTGATCGGACCGGACTCTGGAATATCGTGAAACAAAGGTTTTAGATTGTTATTTCCAGATGATTTTGACCTGATAACAACTGTCCGGGGATTTTTTCATTTTCGTATTCATATGTCGTAGGTTCCTCGATGAGCACACGATCTCTAACGCCTTGGGGTCAGTCAAACTTCAAAGATCATATGAGGTGAACACGAGCGCTTGTCTAATCTAACATTTTTTTTCAACACGACACGACAGAAGCTTGTTCGGTCAAACGGAAACTCGAAATACAGCATTCCATTGTGGTATGTGTAGGGGGTCAATTTGGGAGAAAAGTGGAATAATAAAAAGTTTATATTTGGGCCAATTCTAGCTCGTTAACACGAAAAAACACGGCCCCAAAACAGGGCGTCACGAAGGGGCGTTGGAGGGGCAGCTCGGCCCCTCTACACAGCCCGGGAAAAGACGAATGAAGCGTACGAATGATTTGTCTCTAGATAAACATGAAGGTAAAGTAAAGGACAAAGTAAGGGACAAAAATGTGAAAGGAAATGAATATTGAAAACTGATTATAGGGCCTTCATAGGGGGTCGGGCGAGCTATCAAGTACATGAAAGGATGATTATAAAAATCAGATGTTGTGGTCCAGCATTGCGGGCGCAAATCAAGGCTTTGTCCCCCCACATTTTTTTTTTTGCAAACCCGTGACGCCACGACCCCACTTTAATGGATGAAGCTCATGTGTGTTATGAGTTCTCACATGCAGTATCTCTATGTTTGAACACTTTATCGGCCCGGTCTAATCGCTTCCCCGACTTAATGTTCAACAGTTGGTGCTCCTAGTGTGTATAGTGTTTACCAGCGCAGTAAGCGCGCATTGGGGGGGGGGGGTTCCCGAACAATGGAAAACAGGATATCGTTATGTCCACGCCTTCAGCTTGACTACCCAGGACGCTAGTTGTATGTTTTATGTACATACAGAGAATTACAGATTGCACTAGCCTACTAAAAAAATGGGGAAATAATGTTAGGGTCAATTCGAGATTTTCACAAGCTTTTTCCGACGGATGGTTGTACGCGAATCGAATCCCTACCCTAATCTATAATCATAACAATAACCACAATGATTGCCATCACAACACCGTCGGCCAATAATGCGTTAGAACTCTGGCGTGGTTAATTGACGGAAGGAAGGCATTCTTATCGCGCTCGAGCGCGCACAATTTGCACATTATCTGGATATGATAAAAAAAAATATATATATTACATTCTTTGTTGTAATTGTATTTCACCGTGTTTACACGAATAAGAAATATTCCTTTTGGTTGAGTTGGAAAATTTACAAAGTGACTGGGCCTGTACATCAGCGTAAATATAAAATCTGAGATCTGATCAGAAATTCCAACGGGATATCGAAAAATTCAACTGCAAGGTCGCTCTGCCATTTGTGGGGGGCGAAGGGAGGGGGGGGAATTTTTTTTGGGGGGGGGGGGAAGGGGGGGAAGGGGGTGAGACACCCCCACACCTCCCCGTGCTCGCGACGTCTCTGGCGACCACAGTACAACTTAACTTAACTGACGTAAAAATATCAATCACAAGTTTGTTCGGGTGATCCGTTGATCGGTTGGGCCACTGGTAGACACTTTGGCTGTCTGTTGAAGCAGGCAGGTTTGAGGTTGTGGACATGCGCAGTAAGGTGAGAAATTTTCGCACTCGATGAATGCATCATACCTTTGTCGGGCGTTACTATTACCTCGATTACAAGACACAACACAAGCCAGTCCATCGTGGGGTACTTTTGCAGGAAGTTTAATGACAAGGCGGGGTGGGGGGGGGGGGGGTCCGGCTCCTGGCTCCATCCCCCTTTCAGCAGACAGGCCTAGCAATTTTACTCTGGAACCACGATGAGAGACTTCGCGTACGGCTCGTGATGTACAAGGGATTCACAGCACGATTAGGCCTATTCAGCCCTCCCTTCTGGGAAAATCTGATGACTATGTTTACGTTTGTGCAGTTTCTGGTCATGAAAGCAGACCAAACCCAGTTGTCAAGTCAAAACGTCCGAGAACCAAAATGGCCGATCCCTGCAATCTGATGACAATGCCAAGTTCTCTCGTAATTTGCTCAACGCCATATACGACACATCGTGGAGTTTTGTATTTTATTCGACCCGGCTTCGCGCCAACCAGGCAACCAGTGGTGGAGCCCACCGTGGTTAGTCAATTCTATCCAATCTCGTCACCCACTTTTGCAGTGCAGATGTATTCAATCTGGTCATGCTCATGCCTGGCAACCTTCGACGTCGACACGTTGGGCAAAACGTTGTCCTCATGTATGATTCGCTAACCCGACCATGGCTGTCAAGATCGATAGGCTACTCAAACATACGCAAACCTAAAAAAACGTGGTGAAGATGAAGTTCCTACATTTGACCTACGATTATGACCCACGTTTCGTGGTCAGTGGGCTCGGAGGAGAGTGGTCGAATCGAAGCACGTTCTGACGTTAGCGGCAAGGTTACGTGGCGGTCTAAATTCGTGATACCAGAGAGGGGAGGAGGGGAGGGGGGGGGGGGGGGTGACGAATAGAACCGATATTCATACTTTGCGTATGTTCTCAACAATGCCTGTTGTTTGGGTGGTGAAATCAAAGGTCATTTTGGGTCAACCGGAGTAGAATTTGAAACTTGTAAACGGAACTGTACAACATGACGCGGTTAAGCGAGAAAGATACGTGGCCATATATGAAACGGGGGAGACAGCACAAAGCGTCATTATATAGGATACAACTAACGAGAACCTCCTAAAATACTTCAATCTCAATCCGAGATGCCCCAACCTATCAAAATATAACGTTGACCATGCAAGCCCTCCCCTCCCCCGAAGCACTGCAGTGGCTGCACACAAACTAGGGAGGGCTGATGACAAAACAAGTGGTTTGGGAGGTCCGCTCCACTCAGCCTCCAGCGTGAATGTCTAAATAAGAGATAATGGTCAGGGTTTTTTTTTTTGAGGGGGGATGCCGGAATGGGGGGTATAGAAGAAGCCACACTGTTCATTTCCAGTAGGTTTGTTCAGACGTCAAAATATACATAAAACCGTCCGGCTTTTGTTTGCAAAAAAATTTCACATAATTTGGAATGGCAGTCCTTCATATGTCATCAGCCCTAACTCGTATAAAGAAAATATCTAGTGGAAGTAGGCCTATTACGTAACATGGTAAACAAAATTTAACTGGAATGTTAGTATCAATAAACACATGCACCCCACCAATACATCTGTGAATGAATCCACTTGGTAACATAAATGGACACCACGACTCGGCAGACTGAGGTTTGCCAATGGCCCATCGCCCATTGGGCCATAGGAAGGTAGGCCATGGTTTTTAGTTAATTATAAGTGATGGCCTAACAGTAACCAGGTCAAGCGTTTTCCTAGTTGTATATTGGGTGTTCCAATCAGCTCGTCTTGGAACAGGACTTAGTGTATGTGTGAGTGTTCCGGCCTACACAGTTTAGTCATTTGACCACAACAGGTACTAGGTTTACACAATGTTAAAACGTTACCTTCAGAGCCGTTAGGCCTATGCAGTGTTCGGAAGCAGCGATGACACACTTATGGCCTAAACGTATAGCAACGTGCGAAATCATTAATAGGGGCAAGCCAATGGAGCAAGCGATATGTCACTCATTTGTGAAATCCTGATGTTGTGTTTTAGTATTTACTCACATAAAAATTGAGAAATTTGATGAAATCCAATTTGTTCTAACTCAAATAAGGCCCTTTCTGAGCGCCGTAACACAGTTACCATGATTTGATAAACGGTTGAATGCTAGGCCTCCATGGAAACGCATTATTAGCCAAAACCGAAATAATTTGCTGCTTTTGGGAAAAAATCGGATTTTAAATCACGAATTTCTGCCCCAAATCCTTGCGGACGTAGATAACAAGAACAAACCATAAGATTTGGGATACACCCAAATTAGTGAAATATTGTGCTTTTTCTGGCTTGATCTATAGGACGGCCTAAACACAAGTGCCCCTATGAAATGAGGTTTGCATGTTGCTATGGGCATAGGTAAGAAATGTTAGACTGATGGTATGGGCATACTGTAACTTTGATAGTAAGATTTGTAGTGTTTTTTGGGTGCCGGTTTTAGTCTTGGCAAATGCCTAGTTCATAACAATACAGTGTGTGTATATGGCGCAGGCTCGTAGTGTCTTCATCCCCTACGACCCTCGCACAACTTGCAAGCAATCAGACTGGACCATTAGTAGTCAACTGTGGTTTGCATAACGATCGGCGGTTATAGCCTTGATGAAACAATGGTACTGACAAGGCACTAAAAACCTGATGTCCTGATCGGGCTTGGACTAGTAGCCTCAACTTTCGCCCCGACAGCTCAAGTATGGAACGTTGATCGGCCTGCTCGGGGCTTGATAGTTAGTACTCACTTGCCACACAGACAGCCACGGTAAGTTAAGTTTAGTAGAGTGAGGGTAACAGCGTCGATTACAGCGTCGAAGCCCAGTAAATACATAAGCTGTTCGATAACACAGGGATCCATAGCCTGTAGCATTCGCTAGCATCAGAGAAACTGTAATAGTGCGGTAAACGTTTATTTTAAGATATCGGTGTTTTCCAGTCAGTCGCGGTTACACACTGAAGGGTTCCCAGCTCTGAGATTCAGCCACAGCAGCATCACGGGCATCTCGGGGGGATCGTTGCGCTGCCCGCCAATCACAGTTCAAGGCAGTAGCTTCTGTATTCTCAGCTGGCACTGTTGTTGTGATTTGCCCAATGTGCTATTGGACTGCCTTTTCATCATCTGTTACAGTTTAAAGTCTCCACTGAACTGCAGGTGTGTATACATGTTGGTGTGGTGTGGTGCCTAGCCTTGTAACAGGATAATTTTGGCCCACTCGGACGGGATTAAAGTTCAACTGGTATATGGTTGTCCATAATGGGACTTGGTTCCT
>JAODTK010001548.1:0-11441 GCA_026419785.1 Sclerodactyla briareus | reverse complement strand
TTTTAACAATTCGTTACATAATTAGAATATTAATGGAACATTATTTTCTCAACTTTAGGGATTTTGACGAAACCTTCTGAATAGGACCATCTACCAGTCCTGATAAATTTATCAATAGCATCAAGATCACTGAGGGTAAATTTGTGGGACTAATTTGCATATTAAAAGTTGTCCGATCATCAAAAGATGAGTTTACAAATATTACTTTTTTTTTTTCGCAAAACTGGACATGTCCATTGGAATGTGCAATAATGCTTCTAGGAGTGGATGATCAAATGGAGTGTAACAAATTTTCATCAAACCCGCCCATGTCATTGAGGTCATTCAAGGTCACTTAGGGGTCAAAAACTGTTTTAGTACTTTTTTCGCAATACACTGAGTTTGTTCATCCATAATGCAAAATCTCCTAGCAGTGGATGTATCACATGGAGAGTAACACTTCTCATAAAAAACGTCATATCATTAAGGTCATTCGGGGTCACTTTAAGGGTCCAAGAACTGTTTTTTTGCTATAATAATCGTAGAATTGAATATCTGCCAGGCTTGATGGTTTCACCACCATTGTGATATAATTGTTGACCTCACATGTGTGTGACCTCTGACCTGAATTTGACCTCTTTCGGTTGGTCATGTGGGTAAAGGCGAATCTTGAATAAAGTGCTTATTTAAGGAGTTTGGGGCAAAAAGTAGAAACTACTGGTTATTTTTTGGATATGTGATAGAGCTTTGGGTGTGGGCTTTATGGAGGGTAACAACTCCCGCTTCGAATGGACACTTACTTTGGTATTACAAGGGGTCAAAGTTTCAATTTATACCTTTTCGGCAATAACATTGGACATGTTCATTGGAGATGCAATATGCCTCTCGGAGGGATGCATCACATGGAGTGTAACAATTTTTTCATAAAACGCGCCATGTCATTGAAGGTCATTAAAGGTACTTAGGGGTCAAAAAACGATTTTAGTACTTTCTTTCTCGGCAATAGCACTGGGTGTGTTCTTCAGAATGCAAATTCTCTAGGAGTGGAGTATCACATGGAGAGTAACAATTCTCATAAAAACTGTCAATATCATTAAAGGTCATTCGGGGTCATCTTAAGGGTCAAAAACTTTTTTTTGGCTATAACCTGGAGAATTGAATATCTGCGACGGCTTGATGGTCACCATTGTGATATATTGTTGACCTCTGTGTGTGACCTCTGACCTGATTGACCTCTGTCGGTTGGTCAATGTGGGTGAAGGTCGAACCTTGAATAAAGTGCTAATTAGGAGTTTACGGGCAAAAAACAATAGAAACGGTTATTTTTGGATATGTGATTGAGCTTTATGTGCTTTATGGAGAGAACAACTCCTGCTTCGATCGAACCCTTACTTTGGTAGTTACAAGGGGTCAAATTTCGATTTTATACTTTTTTTTCGCATAACATTGGACATGTTCATTGGATGGCAATTCTTCTTGGAGTTGATGCATCACATGGAGTCTAACATTTGTCATAAAAACCGCCTTGTCATGGAAGGTCATCAAATGTCCCTTAGGGTCAAAACTGGATCTTAGTACATTTTCGGCAATAGCACTGGGTGTGTTCTCAGAATGCAAAATGCTCTAGAGTGGATGTATTCACATGGAGATTAACAATTTCATGTTTAAACCGCCATATCACAAAGGTCATTCGGGGTCACTTAGGGGTCAAAAACTGTTTTTTGGGCCTATAATCAGAGAATTGAATAGCTGCGAAGGCTGGATGGTTACCATTGGGTGGATATAATTGTTGACCACCTGCATGTGAGTGTACCTCTGACCTGAATGTTGACCTCGTCGGGTGGCCATGTGGTTAAAGGTCAAATCTTAAATAAATTTGCTAATTTAGGGGAACGCAACCTTTGTCCGAGGCGTAGGGGTGCCTCATAACAATTAACAAGTGCATTATGGAAATGACCCATTTACCAGTACACGTGCGCTTCACAAGTCTATAATGTCCTTCTTTTCTTCCACTAATATTGTCCGGTTTTCATGTTCACACCATTCTGGGAACTAAGTAGGATGAGAGGGGGATCTATAGTCTGGCGGTATCCGACATTTTCTAGCTGTTTTTAATATCAGTATAAAAGCACTGGGGCCCCTCTCCTTGGTGGGTTCCACTATTGTCCTGAGGTTCCACTCGTACCAGCATGAGAAGAATGGTTAGGGAATGGGTGCGGATAGCTATTTAATGGCATCAGTATATAGTTTTGCTGTAATCCACTTGTGGAAGGGTAAAGTAAGTACATTACATGTTTGCAGGGCCTTCATAGGGCATTTATTTTGGATGAGTGCTTAATTAATTTTTAACATAATAATAATATTGTGATGTTAGTCAGGTTGGGGGATTCTTCAGTTCTATTTGTCAGACAAGAAAATGCTTCAATTACAGACACAAAAAATTTGTGTGTGTCAGCATTTTGAAGTTCAGAAATTACGTCTCAAACTGTCTTCTTTGATGAGCAAGAAACCACAATTCAGAGTTTTGCAAACACCCCCCTTCCACATCCCAGGGAAACAGAAAGTTGATAGTTTTTAATACCATTTTAGGAATGAGGCTGCTGTTTTGTCAATGGAAAAGAGTTGCCCCCAGTCATAGACGGAAGAAAAAGAGCAACTAAAATATCTGGTGGAGCATAATATACAGAAAGTACCAACATAACAGAATACTATTCCATTGTGCACCCTCCCTTGAAAATAGCCTTTAATTTCTCCTGACCCTCTGTTGTCCGTTTTGGACGACCTACCTTTCGCTACTTGATATTGGCCACTAGTAACAACGTTCTTACATGTTGACAATTTTGTCTCAGTTATGCAAATGATTCCATTGCATTAGTGCACATTTTCAAAATTCTATCAGTTTGGTATAGGATAAGGCAATTGAAACAATACATGTATGGAGTAGAACACAATGACTGTGGTTTCTTTCTTCAGTTCTTGAAGTGTGAACTTGGTGACTGGACAGGTATTGTCCAACTCAAAATGAATGATACCCAAATTTTTCTAACCATGTGGAGTAAGTGTGAACTGGTTGTATAACTTACATATCATGTATATCCTTGTAAATTCAATATTCTGTGATCCCAGACGAGTTAGTCAGCTGTATCAGTGTGATATCCTTTTAACAGACTCTGTAAACCGGTGCAAATTTAGCCTGGCAGATGTGATGGGAGACTGGGCTTCTGTGTACAGATTCAATGGTAACCTATGAAACCATATCTTATCCGAGCAGCCATTGATATCACAGATGACGTCATCTGTCAGGCTAAGCTGCCCAGGCTCGAAAAAGAAGAAGACTGTTTGAGAGAATCAACTCATACTTGGCCCAGAATTGGAGTATAGGACCTTTTTGCCTGGACAAGAGAGTATCAATGTATGTCTAGAAGAAATTCTAACCATGACCCACTTATCATCTCATTTGTTTGTCAGTAAACCACACCCATTAAATTAAATATTTCTTTTTCTGATTCCTTGGATGAGAGGTCCGGCACGGAGTCTTTGGCAGTCCTCGTAGGCATGTTGGTGTGTAAATGTAAGGTAAGGCCTACCTTGTAATCAATGGCCTGCTCCGGTGAAGTTCAAGCGTGGTGGGGTTTTGTTCCCCATGATGTACGCTATTCATGATTGAACGGGAATATTCTTTTTTGTCAGTTTGGGGGAAAAAGTGGAAATTTGCCATTTTTTTTGGTTATTCTTGGGCATCCTTTACCATCGTAATCAGGCTAGTCCGTCATGCCGGGCCGAATCGAGTTCAGAACTTGGTGGTTCGCAATTGTGCTTCCCATGATTAATATTAACAATAATTTATTTTTGTAGATGAGCTTGTGTCAGTTTTGAGAAAAGTTGGAACTTGTGAAATTCTAGATATAATATTCACACTTATATAGGATGATGAAGATGACTTTTACCTTACATCCTTATCGGGGTAAATCCAAAATACCTGATGGGCCAAGTTCAAATGTGGTTGGCGTGCTTCCCATGTATAATGAGAAGAATATCCTGTTTTTTCGATTAGTGGGGAGGGGGGTTGACATACTCCGAAAAAAAGTGGGAACTTGTACTTTGGGGTACTTTTACCTTGTAATCAGCAAACGCCCACATGCTGATGCAGGATCAAGTTCAAATTGGGGGGTGGGCTCCCATGTTGAGTACAATGACCGCTATTTATCTTTTGTATGAGTCAGGGTTCTTTTGGGGAAAAAAGTGGTAACTTTGGTAATGTTTGCCTAATCCTCAGAGTAAGTGCATGGATGCTATTGATCCTATTTTTTAGTATGTACAGGTGATTTGGGGGTAAATTGATATAGTCCTAGTCAGTAGTGACACTCACCAAGGAGCATTTAGGTGTTATTGTCAAATTGGAAATCACATAGCATCCACTCAATAGTTTGAGAGAGAAATCAAACCAGGCGACGATCATTGGAAATTCAAACAGCACCCAGTTTTAATGCTCTGGGCTAGACTCTGGATGTTTGGCTCATGTTATTATTTGCCTACCGTATTTATAGTATGGTGAACACTGTTCCCTGGCACATAAATGGTTTGGTTGATTTTATTCAAGCTGTGCCTATATTGCAGGTATTGCTGTTGACCTGTTCATCTTATTGGGTCATGTCTATCACTCCATGATATTATAGACTGTAAGGTTATACCTTTACCATATCAATTTTCATTCTGCTGATTTTACTCAGCTGGATAAGGCTTCTTACAGTCAAGTTAGTCTTGTGTTAAGACGATTATTAATTTTTCCTTACTCGTTGATGATGTTTCCTTATCTGGCTTCATAAAAAAATATGCACTTTGATTGACGCCCAGCTCTGTGACTATATTTGGTCTTATCCATTTGTCTGTGGTGTGTCCTCTATCTGTTCGTGATTGGCTCCCTCCAATATTGGAAGCATTGTCTTATGAAGTCCCTTGGTGGCCCTGACATCGGACAAGACGTTGGTTAGCGGTTGTGAAACACTGCAGGTTAACTGCGGGAGCAGCCCCTAATTATGTGAAAAGGCCTTGATACAGCAATGAAGCCGCATATCGGGCAGGCTTGATTACAGACTCTTTAACACGAGAACTAACGTCAAGTGGGTAATGTATTCATCGAATATCCATACATTCCCGTCGTAAGAATACCCCCTTGCATTGTCTGTCAAATGTGGGTCATTGTCAATCCCAAATGACTCCCGGGCATGTCACATTACTACTGGTCACTGGTCAGTCCACAAAGATGACAAAGATGTCATTTGGATTATGTGAGAGAAAATGAGAGAAAAAGCTGGCCTACTATATTGTTGGTGGTGGTTATGTTCATATCATAGGATGTGTCTCCAATGTTGCATGGAGAGTCTCTTAAGGACATTAATAATTGCACTTGAAATATTCAAAACAAATTTTAGGGAAATGTTTTATTTGCTGTTTTGAATTCCCCCTTTCAAAATAAATTTATTTTTTCCATTTTCGACGTCAGGCCTGAAATTGTCAGATCTTCATCTTGTCATCAAAGAGCCCGCCGAAGGTTGGTAACCATTTGTTTCTCATCATGTAGAGGTTATAGATATGAGTCTCTATTAGGAAGGCGTTTCTTTTAGTTTCGTTAGGTCCAAAACTCTCAAAAACATTGCACTATCAGATGAATTCCTTTCTTGATCTATTTCTGGGTGAACATGGCAACTAAAGATTTGCCTCTTCCTATGCTCATCTACATAAAATGTGATCATCCTGTTGTTTATAATAGGGAACAATACAGGACTTACATTCACGGTAACTCTTGTAATAACAAAGCCCTTTGGCATCGGACTACTTAAGGGTAATCAGTATATTACAAAATATTTATTCGGTAGATTCAGACATCTATTTATAGCTATTTCTGGAACGACAACATTTGCGCCTTAGCCAATGATATCCTATACTGAATAACTGGGGGACTTCATGCTTATTTCGTGATAGCACAAGTTTATCTTTTTTTCTGCGTGGGGCCCAATCATTGCTTCCTTATACAGTTTCTCATGTTTCAAATTATTCACACAAAATGTTCCATGAGGGATTTTGCTAATTCTATCAATGGTGCTAGCAACAGTTTTTTTTCAGGGTTCCACCCAGCCTTACCTTAAAACCTGAAATGTCATGGAATTTGAAATGCATTTAATCCTGGAAAAGTCATTGAAATTTTTTTTTTGGAAAAAAAAAAAAGGCAAAATGCTTCAAATCCTGGAAAAAACTTGGAAATGGATCACCCAAGACAGCATACTTGTAAGAAAATTGATTGGCTGTGGTGGCTTTTTAGTAGGCTTTTGTACAATCCATCAACAAAAAGCCAAAAGGGCGTAAACAATGCACACCGCTTCCACTAGCTCAAGTATCATACATATCTTTTAACACCTACACAATAATGTGGCGCCTGAGCTCAAAAAACAACCACTATGTGTAAAGGAAAAGTGCTAACGTTTCATCCTGGAATCTTCAATTTATCATTGAAAATCATGGAAGGTATCATGGAAGTTGTGTATTCTCTTGGAATCTGGAACCCTGTCTTTACTCCGTTGAGGCAACTGCTGCAGTGTTGTGCAATTTTTCTGGTCATGAAAACAACTTCTTACATGTATTTTAAACTGCTCCGTTTTAATAAATTGTACCTATGATTGTCATCTAGCATCAAGTTGACCTGTACAGTACTGCTGTGATAAATCCCACCAATAATAGTTTGCAACTTAGGGATTTTGTTCTTGCCCTGAATTGTTGAAGCCTAAATGCATGCTGGCAATGCAGCTTCGCAAAAGACATAAGCAGGTTGGATTATTGGCAAGGTCTACCAGAGTTGGAAGTCACTAACCCCATGTTCACAAAGTGAACCTAATTACTGTGACAATGCATAGGCTAGAAGATTACTAAAAATGGCCTACTGCATGTGCTGCACACAAGCTACGTTCCAAACACAAGACGACATATTTTTTCAAGAGGGGAGATGCTTTCTGCACTGGTATTTCTTATGGGAGAGGCTGCTATAATTTTTCAAACCACCATAATCCTCTCCCATTACTCAATTACGCGACATCGCAAGGCGCCACACAGGGTCATTACACATGGCACAAAGAACGCAGTGGTTGTGCTCTTGAATTTGATATGATTTACTATAAGCGCAATAACTGGAACGTACTGTTCTGTACGTAAATATTCCCTTCTTTCATATCCCACTGGTACCATTCTAACATGGGCTCCAATATTAATGGTTAGTAAAACTATGTAGGGAATTATGTCCGTGTCTGGTTGTAGCAGCATACTTGTACAATGTTATTTCAGCAGTGGTTCAAATACTGGCCATGCAGTTCCCATGAGCTCCACGACAGGTTCACACAGTGCTTTGACGTCGGCGATGCCAGTGACTGTGCCTATACTAGGGACTATTGGAGTGAGTGGGGCATCACCTGTTCCTAGTTCAGTGGGTTATTTCATTTTCCAATTTTCTTTACAGGCCCTCTGTCAATAGTCATGCCCATTGTACCTGCTGTGATCAGTCAAGGTTTTTCAGCTGGGAAGCCCCTTTAGTGTTATAGTTGTTCATTTCTTCAAGTTTACATACCTCTGTTGTATTGACTATATGACAATTAGTGCCGGTACTACAGTCTATTTTTAGCCTGGGAAGTAATGAACAATGAACATCCTTCTGACGTTTCCTGTATAGTTTTTCTGAAGAGTTATATTCTCCTTTCCTTATCAGAATGTTTTTAGAAAATGTGTGTCACCCTTGTGGGTACTAGTTGTACTGTTGGTTCAGGGGTTATTCGAAATTGTAAATCTCTAAATCAGTGAAACAAATATTAAATTTCGCTGGGCGCTTAAATTATATTTATTCATCTTTGGTAAATCTACTTTGAAATTTGGCTGCTAGTTTTGCCGTGAACATACGTAGAGAAAAATATGACCTTTGACATAATTTCATTATGCAAAACCTATGGGGTTTATTCAAATTTGAAGAGAATATTTAACATGGCTGACACTAGACACCCTTGTGCTAGAAAACTTGATCAAGTAACTAGTTTTCCAGCACTACGTCCTTCTTATTTGGTAGTAAATCAGGCCTGGGATATCTCCTAGACACTGTGTCCACATGAACAGCTATACGTTATCAAACATGCTTTCATTAACAAAATTGTCTAACCTTTTTTGGCTAAGGCTTTTTCACACTGGTGCTCAGGTCAGCATGCTTCACACACAGACATCTGTGTCCTGGTATGGAAACACCCAACACACAAGAAAGGTGTTTGGAACTAAAATTCAGGTGTCAAGTGGTAAGTGGGGGTTACAGTGTCTGGACACAAACTAATGGAATTCATTCTTCCCCAACGTTGCTCCAGGACCACAACCGCCGTCAACCCCTGTAATGGTTATGCTTTGATCTTGGTCCAAAGTGTTCATGTGGTCATTTTGATTGTAGCCAGTTAGGAGGCTTTTTTCCAGTAATCTTACATAATACCAGAAACAAAATTCTCTTGGCGATTCGTGTGAAACAGTCCCGCTCCTGAACAAATTCTCCAACACAGACACTGCCGTTCCACATTCCAACATTGTTTTTATTCAAAGTATCTGTTGGTGAAAGAAGAGCCTTTTCCATTGAGAGTCCTGAGAGGGTGTGTTAAAAAAAAACAAAATACGACATACACCCATGTGACGCTCCCTTAAGCTATATGTCCGCAAAACTGGACCCACGCTACAGTTCATATTTGAATTTTTCTCCCAGGACACATACAGTATTGCCAGCCCTATTCCAGACATCCTAAACTAACTATCTAACGACAGACAGACAGACAGACCGACTAACTGACGGCCTGCCTATTTACCAAGTGTAAACATAGTCTGTAGCCGACCAACTTAATTGATGGACTGTATGACCACCTGCCAAAAAAAATATATATTACTCATGTGATTGTTTGTTTTTCCCACATCTGAACACGAGTCAACATACCTGAGTTGGAACCATTGATAGTTTCCAAGCCAAAAACAGGTATGGGAACATATACCGAATTTGGCATTATGCCTGTCATTGGAGATTTGGGTTCGTTCAATCAATACACTAATAAATATTTGCAACCTGTATGTTTGGAGTTTGGTCCCTTTTTTGTCGCTAGTGAAGTTCACTTAGATCATTATTTGAATATACTGTTATCGCTGCGTGTGATGCGTTGCAATTTGAAGCAAGAAAGAAGTGTAGGAAATGAACCTGCAAATTATGAAAAGGCCTCTGATTGTTTCTGAATCCGTTTAGCAGACAGAATCTCACTGGTATTTTTCTGGCCATTATCGTCTCGATTGAAATTATGTTTCACCCAATATGTCGGGCTGATAATGCCCAGTATCTTTTAACCAACTATTCTTGTCCAGTATCACCAAAACATGAGACTATATTATTTCTTCAACAGTAAATCATCATGGTCATTTGCATGCGATTAGTCATTGGAATTTAATGGACTTGGCCGTGATCCGTGGGGAATAGTAGTTAGTACTGGGCTACTGCCAAAATTCTGGTGTTCTTTGCTCCGTTTGTCAGCAGCATATTTCCGGCGTCGGGAAATTAACCCGACTATTCGATGAATGAAGGGAACAATCACTATTGCGTGTTCCTTCCTATTCTCATTTCATAAATTAAATTTTCCTGCTCAGATTAATATTTTTGGTTTCATTGGAATAATTTTTTCGTCTGTGTTCGTGAGCTTTGATGGATGTGTTGAAAGTATTATATTGATCGTTTGATGGACGTGCGCGATCTATTGTCCGATTCTGTCTTGTATCATTGGTTGAGATTCTCAATGAAGAAATAAATCATTCCTCTGACAGTTGACATCAGTGTAAATTGGGTAAATATTCTCTGGAATTTTACGACAGACTGTTCACATTCGTTACTGTACAAAGCTAGCCACAACTCACCTGTGAAAGCATGTCAAACTTGATGATGCCTGCTTGAGCCCGCGAGGGCTCCGTGGGTCGGGAGTACTGAAAGACATAGGAAAGAGTTATAGATTCAATAATCTATCTCATTTTTCACCTTACCCCACATGACTATGCACCCACCCCCATGGCACGTCGAGCTTCTGGCAATTACACAAATGCGGGTTTGGCCACCCCATCGCCCTCTCTTTTTGCCAGGCTAGTTGTCTAGTTCGTCGAGTTTTTTGGCTCTAAGATTTTCGCTCCAAAAATCGTTCCTATATCGTTTTCGGCTTTCTATCAATAATCATCTTTTTCTACGTGGGCTGGGATTTGTCAGCGTTTTCGTGACTTTTCGTTCGACGTTTCTCTTCCCTTACGTGAGTTTTGAAATGGGAAGGTTTTTTAGTCTCTCTCTATAAAAATCTTCTAACCGCGGTTCCCCCCTGCGCGTTGCGTTAGCCTAGTTTCCTTCCTAGCTGTAGTGTTTTGTGTACTGCGCTAGCCTCACTAACTCGGTACCGGCCTGCGCCTGGACCGCGCGGCTTCTTTGTCTTTCAGGGTTTCATTCCCGAGGCCCTACCCCTCTACCTTCCCTCCCCTCCCCGTCCCCCCTGCCCTGCCCTTGGGTTTCCGTTCCCCTTCCCTTCCCCGGGGTTTTGGGACCCTTTTAGGCCGGCTGTTTCGTTGTTTGGCCCCGCAGCGGGCGGCGGCGCTAGAGAGAATTTTCGTTCAACAGAGCCTCCGCTCGGGGAAATTCAAAACTTTCCTCGTGGACTCGCCCCGAAATTCTGGTCGCTGTGTCATTCTCCGTAGATTCTTGAAGTTTTTCTACGGAGGAGCGTCCAAATCTTCGTGTAGCGTAACAAGATTTTTGGCCGTTGGAGGCTTGTTTTGAATCCCGTAACTTCCTTTTCTCCCACGGAACATTTCCAGCACAGCTCATTGTGCTGTGGTCGTTCATGCGATCACCGCCTTGGATACCGGACGTTCCGGGGGCTCTGTGGACCGTCGTTAATTACCTCGGTCGTTAGGGATTATCCGAGCCTTTGATACCGGTTGTCCCTGTGGCTCGTGGAGCCGGGGTTAATATTGCCCTGCGGACGGGGGTTGGATGTTCTGTTCCCGTATACCGGTGTGCCGGTGGCTCAACGGCCCTGGGTAAATATACCACACTCAGGGCCTTGAGTCTAGGATTACCGGAGCACTGGGAAGTTACCAGCAGACTTCAACCAGCATCGGGACCGACCATAATGCCGTCCATCCACGCGGCACCTCCAACAACCGGCGCCTTCAGTGGTTTCACAGCCCCCAACGCTACGGGAGACGGATCACCAGTCCAGGCCGACGTCCGGCGGGACCAAGGCCTCCAGGAAGATGCTAGAGAGCGGCAAGCCTTTGTCCAGGGCGCCGCGAGCGCGAGCCCCCGAGAGAACCGGTCATGGCCGCCGGTGCGGCTCGCATATAGCTCTTGGGCCCCCATGGGGAATCTCCCGTGTCGCCTTGTC
>JAODTK010001547.1:0-10335 GCA_026419785.1 Sclerodactyla briareus | reverse complement strand
TTATAGATTACGTTAGAGTGCAACTCTACCAAGTGGCTTTGTCTGTTGCAATTGGTGGTAAAGGTGCTGTTCTCTTTTGGGGCGACATGTTGCTGCCGTATGAGATAGTTTTGTCCATGTCTAAGCTCGTGACATCAGATGCCAGAGTGCGGACCCTGAGCTTGTTCAGTCTTGTCCAGGGGCTCCGTAGACTGCTAGTGCCAGAAACTCCCAGCTCTGGCCAACAGTAGCCGATAGTGTACGTGTGAATGCTTAATACGCCTTAAAAGCATGTCCGACTGCCTCAACGTCAGTCTTCCCGGCAGGGATGCTCAGGTGGTCCACCACCAGCACATACTGTGCTGGCTGCCTCAAAGGTCCAACAACCACAAGATATGGTTGCTGTTACTTGCATCTCTCTTTTGGCCTCATCAGCCAGATCAATGCCCACTGTTAAAAAAACCGAAAGCCAAAAGGCTTAGTGAATTCCCTTGACTGTTTCTGTCAACTCATAAGCCATCCACACGGAGATAGTACCACTCATTATAGGCAACGTAACAACTAACTGACAAATTCCTATCTTCAACCAACTAATTAGGGTTCCTGTAACCTTGGTCAGAAAGCTAACACACTAAATTTCAAGGTTTTCAGACTTTGACTCTGGTAACCTTAGATGGACCCCCCCGAACCTGACCCCAAACAGAGGGTTCATGTACTCATCCTGGGGATACACAACCACGTATGAGCCTCATTCACCCCACCACCCGTTCCCAAAACATATGTTCATGTAATCCCCATAAGAGAGATACATACCTAATTTCAACCTGATCAGACCAACCGTTCTGGACTTATCGTGTTTACAAGGTTTTTCAGCTTTGAGACATCTGGTGACCTCAGATGACCTCTTAACTGACCCCAAACCATAGGTTCCTATACTCATCATGGGGAACACACATACCAAGTATGAGCTTCACATCCATCCAGGGGGGTCAAGTTATCATGTTTACAAGCTAAATTGGCTAAAATATAAATTTTTCACAAAATTTTCTATTTTCGAATCAAATTCACTCCTAACCTGACCAAAAACAATAGGGTTCCTTACTCCCCATAAGAAGCTCTTTCCATTTACACTTACTTTCAACTGATCAACCATCCAGTCTGGACTTATCGTGTTTACAAGGGATTTCAGACTTTGACCTTGGTGACCTCAGAGACCTGTGACCTGATCCCAACAAAACAATAGGGTTCATGTACTCATCATGGGGAACACACATACAGTATGAGCTTCATCCATCGGGTGGGGTCGAGGTTATCGTGTTTACAAGCCAAAAATTGGCCAAAAATATCAATTTTTCTATTTTCGACCAAAATTCACCTGACCTGGAACAGAAACAATAGGGTTCCTGACTCCCCACCCAATAAGCAAAGCTAACACATGATTTCAACTTGATCAGGACCCAACCATTATGGATATCGTGTTTACAAGGTTTTTTCGGACTTTTTGACCTCTGGTTGAAATCAGATGACCTTGACCTGACCCCAAAACAATAGGGTTCATGTACTTATCATGGGGAAAACAACCTACCAAGTTGAGCTTCATCCATCCAGGTGGGGTCCCGGTTATTCATTGTTTACAAGCGACGAAAAATTTGCCAAAAGATCGAATTTTCGCAAATTTTCGATTTTCGACCAAAATTCACTCCGACTGAACCAAAAACAATAGGGTTCCTGTACTCCCCATAAGAAAGCTAACAACTAATTTCAACTGATCAGACCACCATTCTGGACTATCGTGTTTACAAGGTTTTCAGACTTGGAACCCGGTGACCTTAGATGACTCTGACTGACCCCAAAACAATAGGTTAATGTCTCATCATGGGGAACCAAGCACATACCAAGTATGGCTTAATACACGGGGGGGGTCGAGTATCATGTTTACAAGCCAAAATTGCCAAAAATATCGGAATTTCACAAATGTTCTCTTTTCGACCAAAAGTCAATCCCGACCTGAACAAAACAATAGGGTTCCTGTACTCCCCATAGTAGAGCTATACACCCAATTTCAACTTGATCAGGACCAAACCATTTGGACTTATCGTGTTTACAAGGTTTTCAGACTTTGCCTTGTGTTGACCTAGAGACGCTGACCTGACCCAAAAAAAATAGGGGTTCATGTACTCATCATGGGGAACACCACAACCAAGTAGAGCGACCTACCCAGAACTGATAAAGTTATCGTGTGCGTTACAAGCTGGGTCAACACACACACACCACACACACACACACCACAACACACACGATCGTGACTGAATAGATTCCTCGGCTTCGTCAAGGAATCAAAAAACAAAATGCGAGCCATAACATTGTTAGCTTATCACTACTAAGACAGAGAATCTTTACTGCCATTCAAAAACTAATGTTAAAGCAAGTGACAACAGACAAGTTTTAGTTCATGAACTGTACTGAACATAACAGTGATTGGTTATAATCAGGCATGCAAGCATTGCAGCACCCAACAAGACCCAAGTGACCTTTGCGAGATTCAAGTTTAAGGGCAGAATAAGCAAGGGCTTAGGCAGCTAGGAATTGTAATACCTCCGAAGTAGACCCAAAAAAACTGTTACAAAAACTAGTAATAGAAAGACTCAAAGATGGAAAAATCCAGGTAATTCTATCAAGAAAAGTGCTGGGATATCAAATCCAAATTCCTAGTTAAAACCTACGAGACTAGCGCAAAGAAGGGCCTGCTGATATCACCACAGAAAATTCAGGTTAGCGAGTAAACTTCCTCAACGGTGAAAATTGATTTGGTACAGGGAGGATACATGACTTCAGCAATGAGCAAAGGAAGTGTGTTTTTACAAATATCAGGACTTTTGTACGCAATGTTCTCGTTAAAAAGCTATAGTCATCTGGGTTTGACTGCCCAATATTTGGTCACCTAGACCTCTCAACCCTTACAGAAGGACTGCTGAAGAGTGAGTTTCAAAGCACAATGAAATGGAAAGGACAATATTTCAAGTGGCAGACCAAACATTACAGCGCAATCAGGTTTTCTCAAAGGGTTGGTTAAAATAACAGTAAAACTTTGGTCAAAACTTGACACAGAATATCAGATTGAAACAGGGTTTAGGGGACATATGATGTTGTTTTGGGGTTTCTCTACAAAGGTCATTTTTACAATGTACTTCTGCCTGCGGTTTGGCCTTGAAAATAATCACTGAACATTTTGAATGAGATACTTCAAAGATTCTTGGTTAGATGCCGCCTTAGGCGTTTATACAGGAGGTCTCCCACGGCAAACATGGGCACACAGGTTTTCTGTCATAAAAATAACAAAGAGATTTGTGAGTACTTTAAGTGGTGCAAGTGATGTATGAAGCGCATGGAGTAGGGTTTGCATAAATAACACACCTACAGAGACCCTTTTGACGATTAATGTCAGGGTGCCTCGAGGCTCGGGAACCGAATCCACTATCCTCACTCTGTTCATTATCGTGCTTAAGGCCATGTTCTTCATATTCTTTACACTGGTTTGTCCTTGGGAGCTGCTGTATGCAGATGACCTAGTCATAAACATCTGAAAACCATAATGTTGGTGGATGACAATCAACTATGGAACAACAGCACCTGGAAGCACAGGATGAGAGTAACATGGATAAGACTAGGTTATGTCGCCTGGACTGAGCCTCGATACTCTGATAGACGCTGGTAGAATGCCTGTGGGTATGCGCCATTGGTGGGCAGAAAACTCAAAAGATGCTCTGGAATCCATAGTACAATCCTTGACTTTGTGTTTGCAGGCAGAGAAGTTAGACCCAACGATGGAGAACCCTATATTGAGCATAATCTGGAGGTTGACATGTATCCCTGGATGTCGTCGATTGTTGTGCCTACCTCATCGACATAACCGTTGGTATAAGTGGTGGCTGTACAAAGGCTGCTGTAATGAAGGCCGAGGTGCGGTTGGGGAAAATTCCAAAATCTCCTGTTCTTACTGCAAAGCCTCTCACTACAACTCGGTGCTCTTTATACAGCACCTTTGTGTGTAGTACTATGTTGTATGGCAGGGAGTGTTATGCACCCAAGATGAAGATGAGATAATGATGAGGAAGAAATTCCTGCTGTAGATGGTCATGTGTTTGAAACCAGCATGATACATTGAATAACAAAGAAGCATTTATGACAGAATTTTAAAATTTCCCAGTCTGGGGGACAGTATGCGGACAAGGAGGCTCAGTTGGTATGGACACGTTCAAGTAGTGCGCTGGAAGAAGGTGTGCTGACATTGCAGAGTGCTGGCCAGCACCAGAGTTTAGAGATCCAGGAGTGGAACCGGGACCTGCTATCACGGGGGATAAGTGTCAGAAGAGCTGGATGAAGGTCTCACCCACTGAAGTGAATAATTGAGATGTTAAGCATGATGATGATAGATTCAAATTAGTAGATTGGCCAGGTCTTTCCAAACTGATTAATAAACATTACATAATCGCAACGTGGAGAATTGCTTTGTGGCTGTTGGAGAGAAGAAATTTGGTCTACACACTATATATGAATGGGAATTATGGTCTCCACCTTCAAATCTTTAGAGAGGATGGCAACATGACCCCCCTCATTGGACAAAGCACTTCAGATCCGTGGCATGTAAAAGGACTCCTATTTTCTGATAAATGAGGGGTGATGCTATTTCAAAAGAAGACAAAGAAGCAAAGTGCACAACGTTTTTATTAAACCATGTTTTCCCAAGCCCATAAAAGTGATGGGTTTGCTTAGGTAAGTTTCAGCAGTCTAACTCCTCAGCGATACCCCACAGGGTTCAATATGGCTTGTTCAAAAGAGTAGACTCTCAGCAGCTGCGACTAGATGCATGAATTTATGGGGGTCACTACGGATTAATTTGAAAATTTTTCACCCAAAGGAATTGTTTTGATTCAAAAAATGCAAATTTCCACTATGATTTGAACTGAAGTTTTTAAAAATTTACCCCCCCCCCACCCCAAAAAAGAATTATACGGTCTGGCCTTCCAGAATATTTCTAGAAGGCAACTGCTGGAGCAATTTACAAAGTCCCTTCATGCATTCAAAATTATAGCCAAAATTCGCCTGTAAAATTCTGCTTTTGCGACAATTTTGTCCCAAATTCCAGGATAATTTTTAAAATCCGGAGACCTCTCTACAACTCCACAAATCAATTCACCTTGACCTGAAGCTGAGAAAATTTGTCACAAAAGTATGAAATCATTTCTTAAACAGCACCATGAATTGGGCAGGTATTTCACCTGTGCTGGGTGAAAAAGTTGCATACCAATTCCGCACTCATCGCACAGACAAGTCATCCGATGCTATAGCATACGTAGGTAGTGTGTGTACAGTCAGTACAGGAAGATGATTGGGTGGGCGGCCATCTTGGTTACATTTTTAGATTCCGGGGTAAGAATAACAAACAGCACATTTCAACATACAATAAAAGTAAGAAAGAAAATAAAATACCATAAATTGCCTTGGGAGAGCAGGTTTAAAACTCATTATGTACAAGCATTAATAACATTTTCCAGATTGGGTTACCCATCTAACTGTTAGATGGCAGTCTCTCAGACCGTTGATGCGGCTGACTTTCCGCTGTTTTCCTTTTGTTGCTGATGGTGGTGCAGATAAACGCAAACGGTCTTCAACCTATACTCCAAAAGCCATTTCCATGATGGTAGAAGATTCCACTGAGAAAGTAAAGGAAAAAAAAATCAAGGCATTAGCCATAACTTACAAAAAACTGCATTATCGTCTTAATACACTACTGTGGATAGCATTGGCTCTGATATGTTGGAAGGTTTGTATCATGCAATTTTTTAGCTCATATCAACGGGGCAGCAACTATGACTGAGATGGCAGATTTGACTCTTCTTCAGAAGCGGTCGAACTGGACGCAGATGTGGCATTATTATTATGCACACAATTCCCGATTGTGTCCTTTGGAGCTTGTGACTTGTGGAGGTTAAAGAACTTCTCAGGTGCATGACATTGTATCCAAGTTGGGTCGACATTCATCAAGGCCCGAGTCGCACACACCTAAGAGGAAGGCGGCAGTGGGCGTGATAGATAGAATGACATGTGGATCACAATAGCTCAACAAGCATAGATGGTTCGCAGTGTTGTAGTGTCTCGAGACCGGGTCTCTGTCTAAACGAGACCAGTTGTTTGCTGGTCGCGTTCTCGATCTCGGTCTCGACACCCCTGTGGTCTCGGTCTCGAACCCTTCTGTCTCGGAATTCTTCGGTCTCCTTTATACCATCAAAATATTGTGTCGTCTTTTTTTCTGTCCGGAATATTTCTAGTTCAGCGAAAAATCATCCTGCATTTTATGTGTTGAGCTTTGCTAGGAACTAGCAAGTGGAGTGGGCCTTTAATTACTTTGTCAATGGTGGGAAACACCCAGGGAACCGTACTGTTCTAGCTCAACTTGTTGGCAGTCACTCACAGTAGTCACACTCACAGTACAGTAGGCAAGGAGTCAGAAGCCTGGTATGGTAACTGGTTCATTCCATGGAGCGATTATATTAACATTCATTTTAATTAAGAATGCCTGTATTTAACAGTGGATATATTGGGCATTAGCCAATCGAATTGCTCTGAATAATTGTTAGGTGTCTTCCTTCTCCAACCTGAACATATCCTGTGGCTTCCACATTTTCAAAGCCGTATTGTTAGGCCTGTTCAACCTAATTTTTAATCGAACCCTAATATATTGAACCCTAACTCTTATAAAAAATGAATGAATAACAAAGGACCCTGTCCTATAAACATGGGAATCCCATTACGTATGCTACCCCTCCATACAAAACGTCTTCCCCGCGCAGGCAGGAGAGAAGGGAAGGAGAGTGAATATTTGTTGATTTCAATTACAAATTTCATGGGGAGGAGGGAGCAGTATTATTGGAATTTAATCATGCTCGTAACTGCAGTAGCCTAAATGACTATCAATTATCAATGTTATGAACTGTGAACATGAATTTGTATCGATTTTCCAGATGAGTTAGACCTTTCATGATATTAGTACCAGTTTCGCGAAAGTTGATCTGACAATGGCTGCACAGTCCCTGAATGAGGAATTGTTCTCAGTAGCTTTTTTCCATGTACTGGATCTTAATTGGCTACTTTGTCATGAAGTAGCTATGCCTATGTTCATCATTAAGTAATTTTTTATAACGTTAATAGCAATTCAGGCCTAAGCCTAGCCCCAGTGGTGCCTTGTTTTCCAGGGCCCAGGGGGTTGGTTGGTATGGTTGGGTAAGGTATTTGCGTAGCGTTGATTAGTGAAAAATAAGACCACATTGAACTGGTACGGGTATTGTTGAAAGGGTCCACAAGTGAAAACCTGGGCCTAAGCGCTTGAATTCTCATTTGTGAACATAAAATGAGGCATAAAGGACAGTTACATGCGTATATGAAATTGGTCATCCTATCATAGGACAAAAGCATAATTGGTAATGCAGTGAACGGTAGGTTCAGTATGGTAGATTTGGTATGATTTTGTAATGTAAGGATGGGGTCATGGATTGAGACACAATAGCGCCCCAACTGGCTACATAAGGGAAAGTGGGTTGTCCGGGTGGGGGGGTGGGGGGTACGAAATAAGAAGCTATTTGGATTACAGAGACTTGAGAGAAATGATCATAATTTCCTGGTTTAGGAAGCCGTGTAGTATCTGAATGCTTGAATGAAGGAGAGGGGGTAGACCAGTGAAGACGGAGGTGGGGGGGGGGGAGCTGTGGGGGGGGGGGCTCAGCCATGGCCCAAGTCGCGAGTGGTAATGATGTGATTGTTATCGGTGCCTATTCAGGCTGCATCTGGCGCGGGGTCTTCACAATCTGATTTTTTACATCTTATTTTTTAAATGTGATGATGGGTGTGTGTATGTATTTTGGTTCATGGCTTAACGATTTATTAAATTTGGCGAACTGGGGAGAGGAGGGCGGAAACTGACTGCAATGGGCGTGCATGCTCACTTGGCACCACCCTTGATTTATGCTCTGTGGTTACACCTATTCCTCGTCGATTGTGGAGTATGATAGGGAAGAAGAAATGTTGAATTTCTGCAGACGAAGAAGAAGCAAATGTATCATGAAGCCAGAGGTTTATTTATCAATCTGTCGGAAATAGAGCATGGAAATAGGCTTAGGCCTAGGTAATTTGTGAATTTCGTGCTTGAAATCATTCAGGTAATGCCCATCCCACATTGCACCACATACCAAATGTATCGTAACTGTCTTAAGTCTGACGTTAGGAGAAACAGTCAAATGAACCACAGTCCCTCTTCCTTCAGGGGACGCAAACCAGTTTTTACTTGTTTGTGAAAAGGGAAATTATTGGTTTGTACATAACCATGAACCTAACTTCTACAACCTCCTAAGTTGACAAAGGTGGACCTCTTGGTTATTTTGATATTTTTTTGGAGTTTTCGAGACCACATTAAAAAGCGTCTGACCAAAATACACCAACCCATTTTCCAACACAATTTTCAATTTACATTAAGTGCCAATTTTGACGGCTCTCACTACACAGTGCAGCAGTGGGGCATTTCCACTTATATATTGCTAGTGGGGAGTACTAACACAACCACAGGATAAGCCATTTGTAGTCTATATTACGCCAAGCCAGACAGCCGCTGACCGTGAGCAATCTGGATAGAGTGCATGTTCTACTTACTGGCATTGGCGGCCCCTCCTCGATCTATAAAACCGCTTGTGGTCCGTGCATTGAACCCGTCACAAAGTAGCCTGGTGTTTTCGGAAGCTGGTATGAGAGCTTTTGGTTTTTTCTTCTGGGTCAAGGGCTGCTGGGAGGTTTCTTCCTTAAGGCATCAATGATAATTATTCAAAGACCGACAATGTCCGCCAATGAGGGATTCTTGGCCTCCATCCGCTATGCAAACCTAATTCCTGTGAACACAGTTGCGTGGGATTGTTGAACTCGCGATAAAATGCAACAACTTATGTTGGATACTGACAAATTTTGAAGACTGCTCTCCACTGATCGTTGAAATGCCATGACCAATGTAATAAAAGTTCACCTGGTTGTCTGGTTGAAATAGAAAATAAAATTCTACCAAGTTGGTCCAAATCCTACAACCTTTGCGAGTAAATTGCATACGAGTATTCAACTCAGTAGCCCATGGCGGCCGACAACCACTTCCGTCCAAGCCAATCCCATATGGCAGATGTGTGCAAAGTTCGAATTCAATCAGACAATGCATTAGAACTGTTGCATTAAAGCCAGATGTTTCTGGCAATGGTGGAAACATGAAGAACCAAACATTCTTGTCACAAGAATATGAAGAAGCCGAGGAGGTCTATGGAACACTCAAACTAAACTCAACAAGTGATTAGGTTATCCGCCGCCCAGTGTCCCGCGCCTGGTGTGCGATCAGTGGTTTCTTCATCAGTCCATGCAAACAATCATAATTCATTCCATTTGTTGCGTGCTTGCAGATTTTGAATAGAATGAGCATTTATCATCAGAAAACAGTTACTAGTATCAGGTGATACGGCAATTTCAAATTCCATAAATACTATTATTAGCCAGTCTACCAAAGGAGTCTAATACTTGAGGAAATGTGACTAAATTATGACCTAGACAAAATATTCACTTTCCATTGACCAACTCTTCTTGCCGTATGTGTTTTACTATACCAATAACAGACCCAATCTGCCACCATAGTGGTACGAGTCCTAAACTAATAAGTTTGTTCTATATATCCTCAATATCACCCAAAAGAATTATGCCCCGGGATTATTGCCGCATTATATCTATACACTCCTATCTACTTCCAAACTCTATAGCCAGTAACCCATCAGGCTGTGTTGAGCCCCAATGGCATCATTATGCATCTATAAAGTCATACCCTTGTCCTCCCTAGGGAGGTACAAGCTGTCCTCACATTTACCTGCAGCATCCCTGTCTAGGTGGAATAAGCCACTAATTAGGCTCACTCAGTCCTGGTCAGGTGTAACCTGACACCCTCAGGCCTGTTTGGCACCATAGAATGCAACTCTCCCTACAGTGATTCTGGATATATACATTTACAGGGTGGCCTAGTATATAGGGGATATTCCACTGAACTGCCAAATCAATTGTGCACCATTTTCACTCTCCTTGGCCAAACATATTCCCAGTAACGTTGCTTTATACCACAATAAAATGAAATATCTGTCGGTTACAGATAAGAATACTAGTTAACTTGATGAATGGAATAACATAACTGCGGGGTTGAAATTGAAAAGAGTTAACACGTGAAATAGATATAGGTCTGCAACATCTGGTATGAATACATGCTTCTAATAGTGATGAATGCGCTAGAGTTCC
>JAODTK010001546.1:0-11187 GCA_026419785.1 Sclerodactyla briareus | reverse complement strand
GCTTTTACCTAAATTTGGGGAAAAACAACAGGTGCCCCGCACCCCCAAAGTTTGGCCAGTCTTGTCACTGCATTTTGGCAGTAGAAGTAGCTCCCCGGCTAAACTTAAGGAGCGCTGCGACAATATGAGAGACCAAGCCATGTTTGACAGTCTCCGACACAACCAACGCAGTTTTAACAGTCTGTTGTGGACCCACTACAAACCTTTGTGAAGAACCAGAGTGTGAATGCACAAGGTAATTGTTGAATGTTAACGCAATGATTGGAAACACTCCATCCCTGCTGAATGATATTGTTATTGTCCGGGGGCTCCTTTTGACAAGGAGAACGTCATGACCAGGACAACAGAATGCTCTGTGCTGTTGGGCGGGGCCAACCAGTATCTAAATCAATTTAGACGAGACCTAATTAGTCCGGAACTGCGAGAAATACAAATCGCTCTCCATCGCTCTTTCCAACATCCCGAATTTCTGTTTGGGGAGGACTATTATCAGCAGATGAGAGACTTTTGCCGAGCCAATAAAATACGTCGTAAACTTACCACACTCTCTAGTAGGTTCGGAGGTGCATATGCGTACACTCGTGGTAAGGCAGAGGCCGTGGAGTCGCGAACCCGAGCGAGCTGGGCGTTTTTTAGGCCAACGACTGAAGGTTCCGTTCTCAGAGAAGAAAGAGGAAGACCTCAAAACAGTGTACGAACGCAGGTCAGTTTATTTCAACCTTTTCACCTCTAGAAATTCCCTGTGAATTTAGATGGTACCGTACCATTTCAAGGCGGCTCAGTCGTTTTCGGCCATGTTGGCAGAAAATTACATCCGATGATGAAATTCTGAGTACTGTTCAGGGTTATTCTATTGATTTTGATGACGATAAACCAGTTAATTACGGATTGTCCAAACTTGCTGTGCAACAAGGCTCAGCATTACTGAAGAGCGGCACCTAATGCAGAGACAATGTAAACTGGTCGGTAAAGGTGTGATTGATCAGGTGCTCCTATACATGTGAATTTCTTTCACATTTTTCTATTACTCCAAACTCTACGGGCTCTTTTAGAATGATCCTGAACGTGAAAAACTTGAATGAAGTGTAAAATACCGCCACTTTAAAATGGACACTTTGCAATCTGCATTGCAGCTGATGGAGCCAAATTTGCTACATGCTCCGAAAGACCATAAAGGGAATTTTTGATGTCAGGTCTTCTTGTCAAAGGAAGCCCGTCTAGAACTGATTGGTGGGAAAGGACTTTTGCCCTACACCTATAATGTCATTGCTGAAACGGCACCCCTAATAGTTGTTGAAACGGATTCCTTCCTTCTAGGCTTGGGGTCCACCTCACCCGTCCTTACGGTCCTGAATCTAATGGACATGGAATCAGAAGAAAAACAACTTCATGCTAATGTCCTTGAATCAACAGCTATTTTGTTTGGACTTAAAACTCTATGCAATTCAGAAATGTGAGCCACAGCTATAAGAGTTTATGACGGATAGTAACACTGCGGTCTCGTATGTCAATGCTATGGGTGGGACCCATCCCCACCTTGCATCCTTACCGAGGAAATTTGGCTTTGGGCCATGGAAATTGCAATTGGCTTACATGTGCTCATATTCCAGGCAAGGCCTAAAATAAAGGCAGGACAGTTTATCCCGGAAATCACCAAAACACACAAGTGGATGCTCAATAAGCGGTTTCCAGCAGATATGTCAAGTCTAAAACGACCTGTCAAGACCTGTGTTGCCTCCAGGCTAAATTACCAAATTGACAAATTTGTACATTGGAAACCACCCCAATGCCCTACCTACACAGTGATTGCATTTTCGCTTAGCTGGCATGAATATTTCTTCATGGTTCCCCCCCCCCTTCAGCCTGATTGACAATACCACAAACAAACACTGGGACAAGGCCCAGGGATCGTCGTTGTACCAATGTGGACACTCAACCCTGGTTTCACCTCGGTATCCAAACATGATCATCCGCTGACTCCAAGACTGCTCCCGCCGGGAGAAGATCGGTTATGGACAACCATCAGCAACAATGGGCAGCCACCCGCTCAAGAAACTTCAGCTGATGGCATGTCTTTTGTCAGAAGATCCTATCGACGTCAAGGGGGTTTCAGAAGGACACTACCACAGTGCTCATGGCTTCTTGGAGACGAACCTCCAAAAAGCAATATCATTGTTATCAGACAGTGGTTGCAGTTCTGCTCAGTAATTGGGTTCATCCGCTTAATCCAACTATCCAGCAAGTGCTAGGTTTCCTGACAGGCCTCCATAGAAGAGGCTTGGGGTCAGTCCCTGAACACCGCCAGCGCAGCTCATGTGCGTTATTACCGCCTCAACAAGTTGTTATGTCTCACACACAAATATCTCTAGCGTTTCCTCAAGGGTATATATGAACGCACGCAAGCTACCAACTGCTCGTTACCCCCAACTATATGAGATGCCTGTGTGTCCTGAACTATCTCGTAGAATGTATCGCTCAAATTCGTTTCTTGAAGCAAGTTACCTACAAATGGTATGGCGTTGCTTTGACTACCGGCACAAACGAATTCAAACCCTCCAAAGAGGGACCTTCAGGAGTCACCGCATAGGCCCAGAAATTGTAGAATTTCGTATATGTGTTCTGGCTGAAACAGCAGAAGCCCGGTTCCAAACCAGTTGCGCTGTGTTCTACGCAGTTACACTCTGGATAACGACCTGGATGTTTTTTAGAGTATTTCATCAGTAATCGAGCTCACAACACCTTTGCGGGGCACAGAAATACAGCTGTTCATCAGCCATACTCCGCCCACATTCATCGTGTAGCAACGGATACCAGTGCATTTGCAGTGGCGGAAGGAGGCGATGGGGCTTGTGGAATAGGATACGCGACATACAAGGCACACAGCCAAAGAGCAGGCCGCAGTCTCAATGGCTAGACGAGGATTGTCCAGTAGCAGACATTCTCAGTGTTGCTGGTTGTGCCTCTGAACAGACTTTCGCTAGTTTTACGATAAACAGATCGTTCCAGAAGCCAAAACAGCTTCGCGACAGCCTTCGGTGTCCAATTAGTAACCCCCCAATTTATGATCCATCGGTGAAAAATCGTAAAGAATCTATTTTCAGCTGATTTGTGTTGGTAATTGTGTCTAAATGTACCGGAAAAAAGATGCCCCGGTACAGGATGGGAACCTGATTTTTTTCCCAAATGGCGTTCAAAATGGCAGCCGGATATAGGAAAAAATCGTAGAAAGCATTGATCCGTAGAAACCATTTATCTAAATTTCGAACAAATTATGTACGTTATATTTTCGATCATTGCGAGCACGTAGGCGACATTCCCATGCTGCAAATCTGAGATGAATCTGTTGGAGAAAGTGATGCAGGCTCCAAACGAGACAATATATATAAGAAGGCTATCTACAAGATTGAATTTCCAGAGTCTGTGATCAGCCCTTTTCTGACACAGAGGCATCTGCTGTCAGCATCAAACGAGCTGGTGTAAAGGCATGAGATCACGTGTGCACCAGCCTTGGGGCGGCACACCAGATTCATGAAACAGCTAAGTAAGGAAATAAATTGATCCAGGCAGACTCTTACCAACAGATGCAAGCACTCAACGTGACCTAAGGGTTCACCACCAATTACAGGAAGGTGTGTGCCAGAGGTGAATCATCGTTCAATTATTATCACTGGCAACCGTAATCTAGACGAACTCATAGGTGACAAGGGAAGCCTCATTCCTATTCTGCCTCATCATACCGACGCTGGGCCAAAACACAGAATTAATTTATCTCTTTCGATGGAAAGATTCGCGCCAAGTCCGCGAGAACTTCCCTATAACACCCGAGGTGCAGCTGTCCAGTCTTTCTCTCGCCCAGGCTTTACGGAATTCTTCAGTCACAGAGACTCGTTCTCCCATCTCCCCCTATCCATGAAGATGAATCATGTTCCTAGGATCCGCCACCGACCAAGTTATTGAAGAGGGGTCTTCCAGCTGTGATTGGTGACCTTGTAAATATTGTCAACGTGTCGTGGGACACGCCAACATTCTGATAGATCACAACATGCTGTTGGTTCGACTATTGCTCAATGAGCCTGGAATGAACCACATTAGCATTGGTCACTATCGACCAGTGTTGAATCTCTGCGTTTGAACATGTGTACCGGGAATGGACTGCCTCTCAACATATTGGTCTCATCTCATCGTTCATCATCACATTCGAAATGCGGCGTAATGACCCTCACAGAGACTGCACTCCTGCGATGCGCATGAATTTACTGGACACCCTTAGACTCTCATCGTTTATTCGCGGATTTCACTCAATTGTACATAGAATCGCATATGCAGTTGTATTGAAACGGACATCCAGAGTTTGAAAGGAGGACAATCGTCTGTTACTCACCGACTTCAAGAAAGAAGTTCATTCAGTTCCGTCCGCAAAGACAACACGGAACTACTGTCCAACCTCATGTGGGAGTCCACCCTGTAGACACCAACGACGATTTTAAAGACTCGGGCGTGTTTTTTTTTTGCCGTACTTTGACGCTTTCAAGATCATGTCACTAAATATTAAGCATTGCCAAATACACAGGATATAGAATCGCACGTCGACAAAGACATAGAATTCAAGCTGTACGTACGATCACACTTGCACAAAAACATGATCAATCACTGCTTGGATTGATATACACTCGATGCCTGCCATTGCACGGATTGAATTATAAATTGCTTTGTATGCTTCCAGATTCTCCACAATCCGGTTACCTATCCTCTATTCTCTGGTGACCGCCATGCCCCCTCAGCTCAGTAAAGTGGCCAGTGAGCATTCGCAGAGAAGTTCAGGGACAAGAACCCTCACCCCCCCCTTGACCATGTGACCATATTTTTAAAACAGACCCCTTGGTTTTGTTCAGTAGACGTTCTTCATCTATTGTTTATCGAACGTGGCAACAGCAATTCTAGGGGCCCATAAATTGCATTTATCTACTACTAGGGCGGGTGAAGCTCTTAATAGGCGATTTGATTGGGACCGAAACTCAACACTCCCCCCCCCCTCCCGAGACGAATCTGTAAGTAGGCCACCATGAGGCTTATCGCACATCGGAGTGCACGCCATATGCAGGAGGAGCGGCTGGAGCGAGACCACTATAATAGGAACAACATTTGGGTGCACGCACGGTTTTTTTCTCACTCGGCACACTCGTTTCGAACGCTTTTACCTCTCCACATAAAAAACATTTGTTAGGCGCTTCGAGGACTGCCTGCGCGGTTGATCGAAAGCGCTATAGGAGTCTAGTTGTTATTATTATAAATATTAATAATATTAATATTATATTAGAACTATAAAGAGAGAAGGAATGCCATAGGGAGTCACTTTGATCGTATCAGGCGAGTTATATGGGTGATTTGATACTTGTTTTAAAGGAGATGAGTCAAGATTAGGTTTATAGTCTTGTATCAAGGCAGCGCCCCCTTACACGACCACGCGACTCAACTCCCAGGTCATGGGCAACCTGATGAAGAAAGCCCTTGGCTGCACCACCCAGCATGCACGTTCGCTCACCGACCTAACTACACCCCTGGTAGCCATCGCCAAGCGGCGACTTATTCTGTTACCTCGTAGGTTCCCCACTTTTACATGCGTGGGAAACATGCGAAAAAAAAAATGTCCTCTGGTCTTCAATGGGGGGGTTTTAGATTCGACTCGCAAATGATCAATTGATCTTAGGGTCCGGAGCTCTACCGATGATCCCACCTTTCACTTCGGAACCTCGTGAATTTATGGCAGCCATGTGGGCCTCCAATGTCATCGAACCTATAACTCAAGAAAAATGTCGTGTTTGCAATTTAGATATCGTAGTGATATAAATTTGGGTATATATATCATATATGCTGAAAACGTCTGTCACTATGTTCAACGTATGAGCCATCTCCCTAAATTTTGTTATATGTCTCAGGTTTAAGCCACTTTCCATTATTTTCAAACTTTAACAAGCTATGTTCGGGCGCCCCATCTCGGGCGGACATGCTTACAGTTTTTTTTTTTTTTTCGTGATTAGCATAAACGGGAAATTGGAAGCACATTTTTGTTTGTTGCAATCAAATCACTGTTTTCGACTGTTCTGTGCCTTTTGCTTCATTCACCATGTAGGCAGCCATGTGACGCCATTTGGACGCCATTTTGAATTTTTTCGACTTTCCCCATCTTGCATGGGCGGCATTTTTCTTCTGAAGAACTAGACACTCTGGCTACTCAAATCCGATTCTTTACAATTTTTCGAAGATGATTGGTAAAAAAAATTATCTAATTTAGGTTTCCTAATGAACAATGTTATGACTTGAGAAAGCTTGTTGTCATTGCTCCCGGTACCATTGGTGTTTAGATTAGAGCTAAAAAAGTGTTTAGAATTCTAGGTTACGAAGACGTGTTTATGTTCCATGGAAAAGTATGTACACTTTCCCAGATTACATTTATTTTTGATGGGTCCAACATGAGGGAACGCTTTGGAAAAAGCTTGTCAAGTTTTAAAGAGCAGAATCTCATCCACATTTTCTGATGGATTATTTGTTAATTCACAGACATGTGATACCGTATAGTGAAAGTGTGAGTGTATGTGGAGTGGAGTGTGAAGTTGGGATAGAATCTAAAGTTAAACGAGGACCCTAGGGTTGAAGTTTGGTATGGATTATATCATGACTTCACACGAACGGAGGAATTACATGCCCTCCCCTTGCTACTGATGTATCCCACCCTTGGAAAAAGTGAGTGTCATTCTTTGCGCTTGAAAAAATTGAATTGAATCAAATGCTACTCTTCATGTAATTCCTCCGTTCGGTGTGAAGTATTGGTTAGGAATTCTCATCCCAAACTGCAACCCTATGGGTCTCGCTTAAATTTAGATCATACGAATTCTGTTGCCTGCCACGATGTATAATCTGTAGGAATATTGATGATGATCTTTTCAAACTTAAGCGAGGAACACTGCCAAATGAGATAAAATCTATGACGCGCTCCGAAATTTTAGCTTTAATATAGGTTTTTTGTTATTAGGAAGGTTGGGAAAATTTTATACTGTCGGGGGCAATAGGCCATCGCGGGGTGTTAAGTTTTAGCGTACCCACCACCAGGGCTCCCCGACGGAAATGGAAAAATTTCCCCGACGGGGAGGAGGGGGGGCAGAATCCGCCGGGGGGGGGGGGGCCTCACGGCCTCCCCTTGGCGCTACCCTGTGGTTGACCTTGCAACACTGTCATGGTATTCGGGACCAACTTTTGTCACCACGACACCAAGTTTCGTGGGTGATCGGACAACCAAAACTTTGTATTTTCGCATAAATAACGGAAATTTAACCTACGGTGACCTTGAAATCACCGTCTTGTGTTCGGGACCAACTTTTGTCCCCACCCACCAAGTTTCGTTGTAAATTTGGATATAAAACTCATCATTTTCGTGTGAAACCCGCAAAATTGAGGGCAGCCAGTGGAGTGATGACCACGTTCGAAACTCATCATCATAGAGCGGACATGCGTGAGTCTACACAGTTCAGGTCAACGGTTATAAAGCGTAAAGAGTTCATTGCGGCTTAAGCATAAGTCTCCCAGCGGCGATGGCGGCGGCGCGGTTGGCGGCGGGCGAGCGGACGGCAGGCTACGCGCCCAAAAAAACCATTATATCCCCCGAACCCCTTAAAGTCTGTTGCCGGGGATATTATTACGCAGATTGTGTGTGAAGATACCGCGTATGGGCAGTTTTCTGGGAGAACGAGGGCGTGGTTGCACTACCAGGTTGCAATTCTGCGCGTGGTTGATTGATATAAGAGCACGGATTTCTTGAATGACTGGATAGCTCTTCGCCAGCAAAAAAAATGAAACCTCTGGTGCAACCAGTGCAATAGCGCCTCTTACTACCCAGAAAGTTTCGACGGACATAACCTCCGCACCGAAATTGTGTAATAATTAATCATTGTTTTCTACCGAAGGTTCAGGATGCGATTCGAGCGGCAAAAACTCACCGATAGGTTGCGGATATGAGTGAACGTTCAATCTTTATCCATTCGGTTATTAGGGTCCCGAGGAAGTTGATCATGAGTTTACTAAAATTCTTGCCGCAGAGGGGGCATGTTAACTGGGTATCACCAGATTGGAACCGCCCATATATGAAGGTAATAAAGCAGTATGTGGGAAAAGTGCTTCTCTCTCGCTTCTATGAATGTGAGTTAGTTGCGGTCCTCAGGCTGGGGCCATGTTATGTTGTATGAATAAATGCGCATTAGTTCCAGCCATAAACTTCATCTCGGAGATTTGCCGGCAGGTGATGCGAATCGAACAAGAACGGCATGCGCGCGTTATAGAGCACAAAAAATTCAGGGCTGCTGGCTGTAAATGTACTGGGTTCACGTTCCGGCGATTCCAAGTCTTCTCCTATCCAAACAGTTAGTTTCAGCCATTCGTTCCGGCTTGCTCTCAGTCTTGGACAGATACTCCCTTGTTTGCCCTCCTCCTGCATACCTGTCTACACAATTCCTTGATTTTGATGTTCCATGGGGATAATGGGAAAACAGTAATTGGAATACACCCCCCCCCCCACCAACAAAACCCAGCGCCCCAACTGCACACTGAATTCGGGCAACATGTCAACTCCTGTTACAAAAGTTGGAATATGTGAGTCTGGATAATTGGATATACCGAAATTTCAGACAAGTCCAGTGTTTGCGCAGTTATGGACTTATGGGAAGACAATGCGCGTGATTAAAACAGATGCCGAGTCGCCGCGTAAGCCCGAATTTTTTTAGAATACTGATGAGGAAGGGTCACAAAATTCACTCTCTTCGAGTTCACATGGTTTAACAAATAATTCCAACTGCCGTCTCTTCCGGAGTTTAGAGGGGCAAGCTGAGGGGCCCATTTTCCATAGATGGTGTGGGCGGCAAAATCCACGTCACAAAATCGTGGAAGGGGGTTGGTAAGGGGGTGGTAACTGCTCCTAGCTGCCATTCTCCCCTGGATCCCCCTTGAGCCTACAAAAGCCTTACATACCTGCCGCACGAGAGGACACTGTATACCCACTGCCCCCCCCCCCGCCCTCCTCCCGGCCATGTCAACATTACGTTGGCAGGGTGACTTCCGGGGAGTCTAAGTAGCGAGGGCGGAACCCCTTCCCACCAGGTTGAAAGTTGGGGAGAGGGTTCGCAGCCAGGCAAAGTTTAACATTTTGGAGTGTGCAAAAAACGTTATCTCCGTATTGAGGCACTCCTATAAGCTGTAACGGCCCCTTTCCGATCCCTCGCCCTAAGTTGTGCCCTTAATTTACGGAGTTACGGGCCGGATTTGAGGTACAATATAGGTTGCAACGTATAGTTATTGTTGTATAGTATGCCAGGTCACCGGGGGCAAAAAAAAGAGGTAGAGATATGATATCCAGTGGTCTAGTCACACCGAGGGTCGATCAGTGCATGTGTAACACAACTAGTAGGACAAACAGTCTTGGAAGAACTTGAGGGCCCGGCCGTGGCTCGAGTTCTCTAATCTTTGATAAAGTTACTGTTATGTGATTGTAATGCATCCAGACACCAAAACTTCGATTTTATATCCCCATCCGGCTTAGCCGGAAGAGGGGCGGGGCAGGGAGCAGTGGCGTATAGCCAGTAGATTTTTTCGATTGGGGACATGGGGGTGCCGGGGCCTGGGAGTGGGGGCCAAGGCCAATGAGATTCAATATGTTAACCATCTAAGGCGGAGCGCTTACCAGGGGTTAGCGCGGAGCGTACCATAAAAAAAAATTGGTCTGAGAGGACCTACCAGATGGCCGAGGGAAACAGCATTTCTGTAAATTCGTTGAAGAAACCACAACTTGAAATTGAGCATTATGTTTAATTTTGGATTCTGCAGAAAATCCCTCGGGGGGTCCATTAATTGGAATAGCTCCTGTATCGAACCACTAACTTAGTACTAAGTGGACAAGTTTGCAAAGTAGTGATCCCTTGAAAAAAAACTATTATATTCTGTGCCGTGAGGACAAAGATTGTGCCACTGCGCGCATGATTGCAAATTTGAACCTTTCATACATGCTCCGCAAATTGTTCAGCTTCGCATGGTTCTACTAAAAGTTCATACTTAATACATGCAACGATGAGTAAAATGGAACAATTGTTTCAGTAAATTTGAAGGCATCTGAGATAATTGGAGTCTACGGATTGCGGACACAACGAGTACCAACATCTATGCCCAGATCAAGGCTAAATTGAGTGTGTAGGCTGTTCTTTGGGGGTACAGGAACTATATTGCTTTCGGTATGTGAGTAAATATGGGTCATTTTTGAGAGAAAAAAAATATTGGAAAAAAGTCAGAATGTATTTCTCGCCCACATCGGATTAGCCAAAAGTTTGCCCAAAACGCCTGATTCAGCTGGAAAGTTTTTTCCTCAGGCTCCTGTGATGTATAGAATGCGGCAATTTTCAAATTTGTTCAAAAAATTATGAAAAGTATATTTTGTCAAGTTTTGGTACGTTTTTGTGAATACGATAACATGACCCCACCAACATGCCATGTGCGGTTGTCTCTCAATCTCCATGGTGAGTAAGGAAAGGTCTTCTCGGCGTGGGTCCAGGGACTAGAAGCTGTCGGATATTCATTTGGCAACATTTTATCGTGATTTCGGTTGACAAATTTTAGGAAATTACCAAGGACGACTCATGAAATTCTGCACATTATGAACAGATGTTGGGAACAGGGCCCGTCAAAGGTGGGGAGGGACGGGGGACCTCCCCCCCCCCCCACTTTTTGACAATGATCCCATTGACTTCTTTAACATTTTCACAAAGCTAAAATTTGAAAATGTGGCCATATCCCCCCACTTTGAAAGTGGGGGACCTCATGTTTGGGATGAATATTAATGGACCTAGGTCGTGTCATGTCGCCCTTATGATTGTCGCGTGGGCTACTCTGTGTTACCATACGATAAATGCAGACTCGTTTCGATGAGTCCAAGCCCGGTCTAAAGGCATACTGTGACCTGCAAGAATGCCCCTACTATCAGGAACTCTGATGAAGAAGAAGTAGAAAAGAAAAGAGTTACCCAGAAGTTGACGAGGCGGCCCTTCAATCGCAACTCGCAGTTTTCCGGAACAAATGTCACATTAGCTACTGATTCCCGAGAATATATCAAGGCCCGGCCGTGGAGCTCACTGGAGGTTGAGAGCACTGTGCCAA
>JAODTK010001545.1:0-37663 GCA_026419785.1 Sclerodactyla briareus | reverse complement strand
TATGTGATATTGTAAACTTCATTGATTTTCATGAAACTTGGTGAATAGTGTGCCAACTATCAGTGCCGATGAATTTTCCTAATGTCGCTGAGGTCACTGGAGGTCTCTTGCATGACTAATTTGCATAATAATGGGGCCCAATTAGCAATTAGGCAAATTTATAAACTTGTTTGGATATGCCCGAAAATTGGTTGAGTACGACCTTCAACAGTGGTCTGGCTGGTTCCGTTAATAAGAAAAACGTTTTTTTTTAAACGGTCGTGTATCTCAACAGTTTAACGTGTACACGGATAGCGACCATTCGGATATGAATTACATCGTCGATCCTCCCGAAAGTATAACAGGCGAATCATGCAGCAAACTGTGTGGTGTGTTACGCCAATTTATCGACTGTGTATTGTTTGTAAATGCGGCGAATCTGACGAATATGGGCTCAATAGTATAGTTCCCTGAGAAGTATTCGATCTCCATTTTGTATGCGCGACACATAACACAGTAGGCTAATATCGTGGTAATGATATACTACCGCCTGCATTTACAAGCCCAGACGGGTTACATGCTAGTGAAATCTGTAATGCTGTTAGTGTAGTAGTGTTATGTCAACAGTTTTTGAAGGCATGCATGCAATGCACGTGGATCACAAGACTCAGGGTACATACATCGTAATGAGTGAGAGCACAACGCAAAATACCAAGTCGGCCACAGAGAACACCAAACGGACTTCGACCGCCATACCACTTAACGTCAATGGTGATTTTCTAACGACTGTGTAGTTACAGACTCGATAATTCGCGCTAGTCAAGCCTCGATAAACACTTTACAGCGAATATGATTTGCAAGTGAATACGTTGACGAATTGGGTAATTGGTTAATATAACAATTAAAAATGAAAGGTTTTTCAATAATTGTTGCCATGGACGGACTGTGAGTACGGTTTACGCTAGCACATCAATATAAGGATAGTAAACGTCCCTAAGTGAGATTGCGTCTATGCCAGTGTGTTACGTAGTAGAGACACATGGGACCGTATACCATGTAGCCATGCCGCAGTGCGTGTGTGCTTTTTGCTTTGCATTTAATAGTGCGGATACTGCTAGTCCTGGTCCTGGCTAATGACGGGACATCAGTGGAATTCTTTTAACACTGAACAAGTGTGGCCAAGACAATTTTTCATTACTGGGTGACACAATTGTGGGGAGTCTCAGGGATTTTCCACTTCCGTTCAGACTTATGGGAAAATTGTAAACGTTAAACGGCACAATTGTTCGTTTAACATGTACACGTTAAACAGCGGCAAGCCTAACAACAGTCCCGATAAATTTATTGTCAAGTGTTGAAAATCCTGAGGTCATTATGTGGTTTAATTACAATCGTTTAGCATAATAGATTACTTAATGCATTATTTTCTCACCTTTAGGGATTTTGACGAAACATTGTGACATAGGACCTAATAACAGTCCTGATAAATTTAATAGATCAAGATCCACTGAGGGTAAAATTTGGGGACTAATTTGCATATTTAGGAGCCTGATCGTCAAAAACTGATTTTAGTACTTTTCCGGCATAAGCACTGGGTGTGTTCATCAGAAGCCAAAATGCTCTAGGAGTGGATGCATCAAATGGAGTGTAACAATTTTCTTAAAAAACCGCCCAGCATTGAAGGTCCTTAAAGGTTCACTTAGGGGTAAAAAACTGTTTTTTGGCAGAATTAGCAGAATATCTGCAGAGGCTGGATGGTTCACCATTGTGATATAATTGTTGACCTGCATGTGTGTGGGACCTCTGACCTGAATTTGACCTCTGTCGGGCGGTCATGTGGTCAAAAGTCAAATCTTGAATAAATGTGCTTATTTAAGGAGTTACGGGCAAAAAAATAGAAACTGTTATTTTTGAAGTTATAGAGCTTTGTGTTCTTATGGGAGGGACAACTCCGGCTTCAATCAGACACTTACTTTGGTAGTTACAATGGTCAAGTTCATTTTTATAATTGTTTTTGAATCAATTGGAACATTTTTCGTGGAATGCAATTGCTTCTAGTAGTGATGCATCACATGGAGTGTAACAATTTTCATACAAACCGCCATGTCATTGAAGGTCACTAAAGATCACTTAGGGGTCAAAAACTGATTTTAGTACTTTTTCGGCAATAGCACTGGGTGTGTTCATCAGAATGCAAAATGCTCCAGAAGTGGATGTATCCATGGAGGATAACAACTTCTGACATGAAACTGTCATATCATCAAAGCATTCGAGGTCACTTAGGGGTCAAAAACTGTTTTTTGGCAGAATAGAATATCTGCGAAGGCTGGATGGTTCACCATTGTGATATAATTGTTGACCTGCATGTGTGTGACCTCTGACCTGAATTTGACCTCTGTCGGGCGGTCATGTGGTCAAAAGTCAAATCTTGAATAAATGTGCTTATTTAAGGACGGACCTTGTCCGGGGCTGTAGGGGTGCCTCAGACAATTAACAAGGGCATTAAGGCCTATTGTTGATTCCATATTTAGTAAACTATGTATAGTTTTCACCATTAGTCACATTCCTGTTTCATCAGATGGAATTTCAATTTCGTCCTATCAAGATCAGGATATTTCTCAGAAGCATTTGGTAAATTTTACACCCATTTATGCACTTTAGTCCTTTATGCAATAGGACAAGATGGCCTACTGGTGGGTTATTTTCAAGGAATTATAGCCATATAAGTGACTGAGGGGTGTGTCAATGTACAATAATTGCAGGACCCACCTTGACAATGACTCAACCTACCCAGGGTATAGAGGGGTGCATCATAACTGACAAGTACATTAGAACTATTAGTTCTATGACAGTCACCTATCTCTGGTTGATGTATCTCTATGGCTGTATTTAATTGACCTGAAGTAAACTTCCCGTGGACTTCCCTAAGTAGGTAATAACACCAATTTAATTGGCATCACAAAATCATGATCCCAGAATTATTGTCACTATGTAAATTTAGGTGTCCCCCCAATGGCTTACAAAGAAACCCTTTATATTAGTTGTAAACTTAACAGGAAAAGTAAATTCCTGTGTTATCCATTTTCCGGGAGACATGTGACAATATCACGTGATGGCAACGTTTGAGCTTGAAGAAAACAAATAAATGTAGAGATGGGAAAAATAGATTTTGAAATATTTGACACAAGTGGCCCTTGTGTGGTGTCCCCCCAGAAGTGAGCTTTTATTGAAAGAATTTAAAGTAGAGATTGATTGCGCAATGGATGAAAACCAGATTTTAGGCATGAAATATCCCGTCATAGGTTGGCCCCTTCTGATTCATGGAATGACCCATATACCTGTACACGTTGTCGCTTCACACGTCTATAAATGTCGTCTTTCTACCAATATGTTACGGTTTCATGCTCACCAACTTTCTTGAATAAGATATTCGGGGATATATATCCGTCTGGCGGTTTACCACTTACCTGCCGACATTTTCTAGTTCAAAAGGTGTGATGGTCATAACAGACACCATGAATGATGTGACAACCTTGAGCAATGCATTGGTGTGTTTTTCTGTCACAACTTGCGTGCTTTTGTTTGAGCTTCGAATGTGCGAAAAGAATCGACTCGACAGGTGCCACAAATATTTCATTAGCATTTCAAAATCTACCGAGGCTGCAGCATTACACTGTAATTCGGTGAGCGTAGGCACTGTACAAACTCACCCCAACCCAGATATTTGCCTACCATGTACACTAAAGTATCATCCACGCCATAACATCAATCCACTCAATCACAAAATTTGCCTACCATACCTAACAGTAGGAGTTATTGAATTAGCACATCAGGAACTTGGTCAATGCTCAATTTTATGCCAATGTGGGAGGTAGCAGTTCATGCCTTTTAATGTTAAAGTTTGAGAGATTTATTAATAAACATGTGATGTCCGTAACAGAACTTTTGAAGACAAACACAATGATAAAGCCGTCGGGCTCATGCATCTGGGCTTTTGTACGAGTTTCCATATTGTTTTGAAGTACCTGATAGGTGGTGCATTTTGAGAAAACAAGCAACACTGTTCACATTTTCCAGTGAGGAGTGAGGCTGTAACAGATTGCTAAAAACCAGAAAGCCAAAAGAGGCTTAGTGATTCTTGACGTTTCTGGAACTCCATAGCCAGAAACACGGAGATCAGTTACCAGCTCATTATAGGAACGTAACAACATAACTGACAAATTTCCTATCTTACCAACCAACTATATAGGGTCCTGTACCCTGATGGTAAGAACGCTTTACACACTAAATTTCAAGGTGTTTAGACTTTGAACTCTGGTAACACTGAGGACCTCGACTCTGACCCCAAAACAATAGTGTTATGTACTCAAGCAATGGGGAATACACAAACCAAGAGATAGCATCATCCCCCCTGCCCTTTACCAAAAACAATAGCGGTCATGTACTCCCCATAAGGAAGATACACACCTAATTTCACCTGATCAGACCAATGTTCTGGACTTATCGTGTTTAACAAGGTTGTCAGACTTTGACCTCTGGTGACCCGTCTGACCTGACCCCAAAACACAAATAGGGTTTCACTATACTCATCATGGGGGGGAAACAACATACCAAGTATGAGCTTCATGCCATCCAGGTGGGGTCACACTATCATGTTGACAAGCCAAAATGGCTCTAAAATATCAAATTTTCTATTGCGAAGTCAGAAAACACTCACTCTGACCCTGAACCCAAAAACAATAGGGTTCCTGTACCTCCCCATAAAAATGCCGCGCGCACACACCTGAATTTCAAGCCTTGATCAGACCAACCATTCTGACTATCGTGTTTACAAGGGTTTCAGGGGGGACTTTGACCTCTGGTGACCTCAGTATGACCTCTTGACCTGACCTCAAAACAATAGGGTTACGTACTCATCCTGGGGTAAACACACATACCAAGTATGGCCTTCATCCATCGGGTGGGGTTTGAGTTATCGTGTTTACAACCCAAAATTGGCCAAAATATCAATTTTCACAAATTTTCTATTTTCGGACCAAAATTCACCCGACCTGAACCAGAATCAATAGGGTCTGTATCCCATAAGAAAGCTATAAACATGATTTCAACTTGATCAGACAACCATTCTGACTTATCGTGTTACAAGGTTTTCAGCTTTGACCTCTGTGACCTCAGCTGACTCGTGACCTGACCCCAAAACAATAGGGTTATGTAATCATCATGGGGAACACACTACAATGTAGTGAGCTGAGCATCCATTGCTGGGGGTCGAGTTATCGTGTTTAAAAGCCAAAATTGGCCAAAATATTAAAATTGTTCAAAAGATTTCCTATTTTCGACCAAAAATTCAATCCCGACCTGAACCAAAAACGATAGATGGTTCCTGTACTCCCCATAAGAAAGCTATTTACGCCTATTTCAATCTTGGATCAGACCAACCATTTCGACTCATCGTGGTTACAAGGTTTTCAGACTTTGACCTCTGGTGACTAAGAGGACCTCTGACCTGACCCCAAAAAATTAGGGTTCATGTACTATCATGGGTAACACCACCCCCTTACAAAGAATGAGCTTCATCCATCCAGGTGGGTCGAAGTTATCGTGTTTACGAGGCCAAAATATTGAATATTTACAAATTTTTCCTATTTAGACCAAAATTCAACCCGACCTGCAACCAAAAACAATAGGGTTTCTATTACACCTCCCATACAGAAAGCGATACACCTAATTTCAACTTGATCAGACCAACCATTCTAGGACTTCTCGTGTTATACAAGGTTTTCAGACTTGACTCTGGTGACACCGGAGAGACTCGGACAGACCCAAAACAATAATGGTTTCATGTTACTCATATGGGGAACACACATACCAATATGAGCTTCATCCATCCGGGTGAGGGCGAAAGTTATCGTGTTTACAAGCCAAAATTTGGCCCAAATATCAAAATTTCACAAATATGCTATTTTCTGACCAAAATTTCATCGACTCCCAACTGGCACCAAAAAAACAATAGGGTTCTGTAATCCCCTCATAGGAAAGTTACATCCCAATTTCAACTTGATCAGGACCAACCATTTGGACTTATCGTGTGTTACAGGTTGTTCCAGACTTGACTCTGGTGACCTTCAGGATGATCTCTGACCTGACACAAAAACAATAGGGTTCCTTGTAGCTCATCATGGGGAAGACACATATTAAGTATGAGCTTCATCCATTCCGGGTGGGGGTTCGAGTTATCGTGTTTACAAGCCCAATCTGGCCAAAATAGCGACATTTCAAAATTTTTCTATTTCGACCAAAAATTCACTCCGACCTGAACCAACAACAATAGGTTCCTGTAATTCCCATAGGAAGCTATACACCCAATTGTCAAACTTGATCAGACCAACATTCTGGGCTTATCGTGTTTACAATGTTTCAGACTTGGACCTCGGGTGACCTCAGATGACCTCTGAAATGACCAAAACAATAGGGTTCATGTACTCATCATGGGAACACACATACCAAGTAGAGCCTGACCTACCCAGCCATGATCAAGTTATCGTGTTTACAAGCTGGGCGTCACCAAAACACCACACCACCAAAAAGACGTGACTGCATAGATTCCTGCTGACTCCGGCAAGGACTCAAAAAGGTGAGAGTTTTAACATTAAAGACACGACTGAATTTTCCAGGACACAGTAATCTATGAATGCTTCAGAATGAAACCTACGTTTTAAAGGCTATAGTCATGGTTGTTTAAGGCACATGCCACAATGAATCTACTCTTCTTGGGGGCAAATTTATGGATGATGATGTTTGTAACATGTACCAAGACGACTACCATTACGAACAGGCATCCTACTATTTGATCGGCATATGGCTTTCTTGTATTTTGCATAATTTTACATGTCTGGTAATATATTGTTTGGTGAAGCCTTAAAATGCCACAAAACGCAAGGACAAGAGAATGTATATGTACACAACCCTATGTATGAAATAATGCTCAAAATGGTGACGTTTCACAAGGTCACAAATGGTGCCTTTTCTTGGTACAAATATTCCCAATGCACTACATGGAATAGAAAAATTGGCATTGACTCTTTCCACTTGAGATGTTTATCTTTCTTAGTCAGGAGTAACATGTCTGCTGAAAAATCAATGATAGGAAGATAGATGGTGATGCTTATTGTTGATTAGAGGGTATTTTAGTGTTGTAAGGCAACACCTCTGCAGGATCATATTTTTGCTTATCATATAGTTTCGTACGAAGAGTAGAAACAATGGAATTATTCACTACTGAAACGTGACCGAAACTAAGACTACGTTGATAATATGTTTTTTTCATTCATCATATAATTGTGGAAAAGCAAACTAGTTTTTGTGCACACACTATTAGGGTTGCAAAACAATCATTTGTTGCAACAAATATTCTATTTTTGTGATTGGAAACTTATTCTGTACAAACAATTTCTCCATCGACACGAAACAATTTTGTGCTTCGGAAATATTTTCTGAGGGGCACGCGGTTATTTTACATTGGAAAGCTAAAATATTTCCACAGTTGGAAGAATTTGGATTTGGCAAGATGGAATTCAGCTTAAACCAGACAGCCAAAAGGCTAGTGATCGCTGACTCTTTATGACCAACTCGGACCAAGATCGACAGGAACAAATGGGAGATTGCACCAGCTCATTATGGGATACCAGAACATCTGACAAATTCACATTTTCCCCAACACCAACAATGGGGCTACTATACTCTTGATAGGAAGCTACCACCCTATATTTAAAGGTTTCCAGACTCCAGACCTCTGAGTGAACTCAGAACTCAAATGAAATCTGACCTGAACCCAAAACCGTAGGGTTCATGTACTTAACATGAGAAACATACCGCAAGCATGAGCTCCAGACCATTCTTGGATTGGAGTCAAGTTATCGTGTTTACAAGTCAAATATGGCCTAAAATATTGACTTTTCACAAATTTTTAGTTTTTGACCAAAATCACTTCTGACCGGACCAAAAACAATAGGGTTCTGTTCTCCCCAGAAAGCTACACACGAAATCTACAACTTGAATCAGACCAACCATTCTGGACTTACGTGTTGTACAAGGTTTTCAAGACTTTGAACAGTCTCTGGCGACCTCATATGAACTCTGACACCTGATCCCGAAACAGTGGGGTCAATGTATTCATCATGGGGAAACACACTACCAAGTATGACCGAGAGCTCATCCATCCGGGTCACGGGGTGGCGGGGAGTTATCAGTTTACAAGCCAAAATTGCAAAATATGAAACTTTTTCACAATTTTCCTATTTTTGACCAAAATTAACCCCGACCTGAACCAATAGGGTTCCTGTACTCTCCATGAAAAGCTGTAACTAAATTTCAACTTGTTAAGGCCAACCATTCTAGACTTCGGCGGGTTTAACGGTTGGTAAGAATTGACCTTGTTGACGCTAAATGACCTCTGACTGACACCAAATGACCTCGACCGGACCCCCAAAACACATAGACTTCATGAAAAATCAACACGGGGAATATATCCCGGTGGGTAAGTTATGCGTGTTTACAAGCCAAGAATTGGGTGCAAAATATGCACTTTTCACATTTTTCTATTTTTGACCAAAATTACACACTGACCTGAACCCAAAACAATAGAGTTCTGTATCCTACCATAAGAAAGCATACACACCAAATAATTTAAACCTTGAATCCGACCAAACATTCTGGAACTTAGCATCAAGGTTTTTCAAACTTGATATAAGTGGCAATTGTTAGAGCGTGGGTTGATGGTGGATGACAGGACCCCCAACCTCTCCAAATACTGTATTAAGTCGGGCTGGTCAACCTCTATTTGACCTCCAGAGCACCTCTGACCTCGACCCCAAAACAATTTGGGCTCAGTGTAATTATCATGGGGAAACACACATGCCAAAGATGAGCTTCATCCATCAAGGTGGGGTTGAGTTTTGTTTTTGTTTATTTTATTTTGGTTTACAAGCACAAAAATTGCCAAAATATCATCTTTTCACACATTCTATTTTACCAAAATTCACCCCCGACCCAGGACAAAAAACAATAGGGTTTCGATACCAATAAGAAAGCTATACACATGATTTTAACTTGATCAGCCCAACCATTCTGGACTATTTAGCATGTTCACAAGGTTTTCAGACTTGGATCAGCGGTTGACCTCAGAGATTCTTGAACGAGTCACCACCTCCAAAACAATAGGGTTCATTACTATTCATGAGGAACACCATACTAGTATGAGCCTCATCCATCCAGTTTTTTGCGGTCGAGTTATCGATGCTTAAAAGACCTAGCTGTTACTACACCACATATACCTTACACAACACACACATATTGTCTATGGTGGGAAAATGAGGTAGTGTGTGTACCTACCCAAAAGAGGAAACGTACTTATTTCCCTATCTAATGCGTATCCCTTCCAGAATAAGCCAAGAGATACTCTTTACATGGTCACAGAGGGAATGCTTATACCTGAAAAGCTACCCCCTTAACCCCCCGGCGGAAACAGGTTCTGTAAAATTTAATTATAAAAAAACAACACACGGGTGTAAGCGTGGTAAGACTTTATACCGCATAACCGAGGGAAAGTGCTCAAATTCATTCAGCAGCACAATCCGCGAGAGGGGATGGGGCAGAGGCGCCCTCAAATCCTATTCTAACGAGGTAGTCAGACGCGTTTGTCGGGTGGTACCTCGATGACAATGTGTACAACCGTAGTGTTACCTTCGGTTTTCGACACATTCACAAAGCACACAACACACACAGTCACACACACACTAGTCATAACTGCATAGATTCTACGACTTTGTTCAAGGAATTGAACAAGGAGACTGCCCCCCAGTGTCTCCCATGGTTGCGCGATCAGTGTTTCCATGTTAATAGTCACAGAAAGAAATCAGGTAAGAAGGAATTCCAGAGTGTTGCTTAGAATTTTGGTATAAGCATTAACACCCTATTAATCAGTGATCAATGTCACAATTCGTAAGAGGACTTGTATAATGGACAATGTCTACTGAAGAGGAAGAAGTAGAAGTTTTGTGGAAATGTGACTAAGAGCGCCTGAATTATGCAAATTAGACCATATTCAAACTTCTATTGACCATTTGGCTCATTTCACCATATCAGGAACACACTTAATAAATGGGAATTCAACAAACTTGAACATTTACATGAATTGAACAATTTATACAACTGCATAACCCCCAGTGAATTGAGTCAATGTTATGTTAACATTTTGGGGGAGAATAAACTAAGTATGCACATACCAAATCAAGCCGTCAGGAAAAATCAAACCAATGTGAAATTTTGGGAAACACAATGCGACATGACCATTATGAATGACCTCCAGGTTCTCACCCATGTGAATCATAGATTTATTAGTGAAAATCACAAGAGTGCTTATTCACAGAAAGAGTGGTGATGGGAATGAACAAATCTGATGTAACCTGTGGAAATATCGCACTAAATTTATAGCCAAAATAGACGCCACAATTAGCGATATTTGACGCTGAAAATTAATCAGTAATCTACTTCATTACCCGCATCTATGTGCCAAAACTAGTCACCATAGCACCTTGCGGTTCATCTGTAATCTGCTAATGAGCACTGACCAATAGATACCTTTTTAAAAAGAAGGCTATACTGACTTAACTACGAACATCGCTGCGGTAGGACCGACCAGACTTGGATATCCCCACTTGCCAATAACGTAGGTTCTTGATTTTTTGCCCGTTAACTCCTTAAATAAGACAAATTCTTCAAGACTCAACCTTCAACAACATGACCAACTGACCAGAGGTCGAAAATTGACGGTCAGAGGGTCACACACATGACGGTCAACAGCAATTATATCACCAATAATGGTGAAACTTGCAGCCTTCACAGATATTCAATTCTTCTCGATTACGCCAGAGTGACAACAGTTTGTTGAACCCTGCGTAGACCTGGAATGACCTTAATGACATGGCAGGTTATATGAAAAAGTGTAAAACTCTCCATGTGATACATTCCACTCCTGGGCACATTTTGCAATTCTGATCGACACGACCAGTGCTAAGTGACAGAAACAAAGTGATTAAAAGTCCAGTTTTTGACCCCTACGTGACCCTTGAACGAACTGCAATGACGATGGGGTTTTTATAAAAAGTGTTACTATCCGTGATGCATCGCCACTCTAGAAGCATATTGCAGTACCAATGAACAGACCTAATGTTATTGCGAAAAAGCTTTAAATAAACTTTGACCCCTTGTAACTAAAGAAGTATGCGTCAGATCCAAGCAGGAGTTGGTTTCCTCCATAAAGCACACAAAGGGTCTATCACATATCCCCAAAGAACCAGCCTATTTTTTGGCCCGTAACTACCTTAAATAAGCACATTAAATCAAGACTCAACCTTTAACCACGAGGACTCACATGACAGCAGGTTCAACTTTGAGGTCAGAGGTCACACACAGCAGGTCAACAATAGATCCAAATGGTGAACTTCCAGCCTTCACAGAGATTCAATCTCCGATTAGGCCACAGAGAACAGTTTTTGATCCCTAGTGACCTTGAATGACCTTTAATGAATGGCCGTGTTTTATGAAATTTTATTGAAAATTGTTAACTCTCAGGTGATACATCCACTCCTAAGGAGCATTTTGCATGTCGGATGAAATGCCAGTGCTAGTTGCCAAAAAGTATAACAATCAGTTTTTGACCCCTACGTGACCTTGATGACCTCCATGGACATCACGGTTTTTATAAAAATTGTACTCTCCATGTGATGCACCACTACGAGAAGGCATATTGCATTCAATGAACCGCCTAATGTTATTGCGAAAAAAAGCTATTAAATTAAACTTTGACCCCTTGTAACTACCAAAGGAAGTGTCCAATAGAAGCGGAAGTTGGTCCCCTCATAAAGCACACAAGGTCTATCACATATCAAAAAAGACAGTTTCTATTTTTTTGCCGAACCTTAAATAAGCCATCTATCAAAGACTGCAACCGGTTAACCAAATGACCACCCGACAGAGGTCAAATTGAGCGTCAGAGGTCACGCACATGCAAGTCAACTTCATATCCACTGGTGAACCTTCCAGCCTTCACAGATATTCAATCTCCGATATTGCAAGAAACCAGTTTTTGACCCGCTTAGTGACCTCCTTGGATGACCTTCAATTAAATGACAGTTTTATGAAAATTAGAACGCTCCATGTGATGCATCCATCTGTCCTAGGAGTTTTTTGTATTCTGATGAACAAGCCCGTGCTGTTTGCCGGATAAGTACAAAAATTCAGTTTTTGACCTCAAATTGGACCTTTAATGACTCGGATGACATTCATGACCAAGAAATTTTTATTATAAAAAATGTAACCCTAGATGGGTTACACTCTGTCCTGCAATATAACCACATCAGGAAAGGTCACTGGAAGTTGTGACAGGAACACATACTATTGGGCAGTTATATGCACATAAGTGACCGTGAATGACTTTGATGACGATGATGGTTTTTATGAAAAAAGTTCTCCACCATGACGTACCCGGTCCTGAAATTTCAACATGCCAAGCACTGTCACAGTGATTAGTTAAAAATATTAGTTTTTCCTCCAGAAGTGACCTGGAATGGACCTTTGATGAATAGTCGTTTATGAAAAATGTTACTCCAGAGATGCACGCAGTCCTACAAAGCATAAGGTTCCCAAAGTATACTGCCGATGCATTGCCAAAAAGGTATTCAAAACCAACCTTGATGCTCGGGCCCCCTCGTAATTGAGAACGCGAGTGCCGATTGAAGCAGGAGTTGTTTTCGTCTAGTCAGCACACAGGCTCGCCAGATATCCAAATTTTTACAGAAAGAAATTGACAGTTGTAATTGTCTTTGCCCTGGAACTCGAAAAAATAAGCACATCATGCAACATTTGACCTTTGACACTTTTGACCTCATATCAGGGGTAGGTTGACCTGCTGATTTTAAAAATCACCATGACAAAGCACTACGAACATTCTAACTGTACTTAATTTCAATTTGAAAACTTTGACCTCTGATATCTTACACACACAAAGGTCACATGGGGTCAAATTCTGGTTCATTTCGATCGGTAAGAGGTACCTTTGAGATCCGAAAATGGCCACGGAAAATTTGATTCGGCCAAATATGATGGAATAAGGTCATAATTCGAGGTCAAAGGTCAAAGATGGAGGTCAACGATTCACGACAGGTGAATCACAATGGTGCCACCTACCAACCTCGGCAGACATTTGGTCCCAAGTTATGGGCCAAAAACAACCGGTTTTTTGACACGAATGACCTTTGATGACATATTGTACGCTGAAAATCTAATCATTCCCCCCCATCTACCTCAGATCCCGCATCTATGTGCCAAACCAGTGTCACCATAGCACCTAGGTTCATCCGTAAGCTTGCTCACGAGCCAAACAATAATATATAAAATAGGCTAATTACCTTACTTAATTAGTAATTGCGTTGCCCGAAATCTAACAGATCGTGGTCACTCAACCCGATGCTACCCTGAAATTTCGTCGCATTGACACTTGACTGTTCGAAAATAGCTGCTAATGAGGAAGTGTGAACACACACACACACACCCACACAAACGCCATAGTGCCCACTAAGTCCTCAGAATTTCATTTGACTAGGCGAGACAAAAAAGGGATTACTCTTTCTCCCATCGCATATATTTTAACGAATAGATAGTTTGGCCTCGATAATATTTATCATTAATTTTTCTTCTAGCTCATAGTATTGAGAGTATTGAGACAGATTTTATTCTCAGAAATACTGGGTATAATAAGTGACACGTTTGGATGCGATGTCATGAACTGAACATATTTCTAATCTGGACTTTATCAGAAATGAAAATGAACAAGGCGATCACCTCCAGTGTCTTGCTGGTTGCACAATCAGTGTTTCATTCATTCAATCAGTCATTTAAAGTCATTCAATGTGAGCTAGGAGTGCTTTCAGATTTGGTATTAGCATTCAACAGAAACAGGTAGGGCTCGGCCTTATAATCAGTGAACACTGACCATAGCTACAGAGGAAGTGTAAAGTTTTTGGTTGAAATGGAATAAAATTGCCAAAATTATGCAACAACTTAGACACAATATCAAAAACCATGACTAAATATCTCAGGATCAATGGTGGCTCCACACTAAATACTGTTTCATAGGAATCCAAACAAACATGTGAAATTCCAACAATCCAAAAAACTTGAACATTTACATATTGAAGAAACTTAATTTACACACGAATACTTCCAGTGAATTGAGCCAATGTTAAATTTGAATTGCCAGTGCAAGTTGAACTTGAACTTGAAGAAGAAATACGCGAATAGATTAGCAAATGTTTTGCTGTTTTACTTTCACTAGGTTATGTGGAACTGCCACCTTTTGGTCGAGGGCCACTAGCCTACTGGGAAAAACAAATTAGGGGATTTAGGCCTAGGTGTCCACAATAGTTGACAGGGGTCAGTGGGTTACACTTTACTCAAATACAGTCAACATGAACAGGGGACACTGTTTCCACAGATGAGATGATTTTGAAATGGGAAAATAGGCATTGGAATTTGGAATGAGAACTATAATCAGTTCTTTGCACCCTGGCAAACATAAAATTACGTTTCTGGAAACGTACATTCATGAAATCGTCCAGGTAACCGGGCAGATTTCAACCAACAGATGATGTTTTCTAGGCTCCACAGTTTAAAATTGTAATCACTTCCAGTTGTGTTTTTTACTATAACCAATAGGTCTAGAAGGCAATACGGTAACCACTAAATAAGTTTTCCAAAAATCGCAAATTTGCTTGAAAACCGAGTTTAAATCAGAATGCTTTAGGAAACCATGGAAGCTAATTCAATAATAATTGGAAAGAACGTCTGAGAAGTGTCTTTCAATTACCGTTAGTCAACAAAAAATCCGGTCACGTTCCCAAAAAGTTTTAATTGGCCAAGAACTCTACCATGAAGAAAATGTAACTCCCGGCATTATTGGGTGTAACGCAAACTACTACGATAATACTTGAAATGAAACTACTTCTGTTTACACGGCTGTGAAGCAGTGATCCGACTAAGGACCAACAGGCACTCTCATGTACGGGGGCTGCCATATCTACTTTCCGATCACTCGTCATTTTATTTATCATGATAAAAATACCGAATTCCGCTTAAATCCCCACCCCTATGCTCTGATAAAAAGTAATGATTCTGAAAATTAGTAGTAGTAGTAGTAGCAGGAGTAGGTTGAGTCCTCGTCTATCCTATCCGACATGCTCAGTGATTCGATCTCCCCCGCCACGCATCATGATCTTGCGCAAGGTTTATTCTTCCTCAACTGTTAATTTTATGTCCCTGAATTGTCGATTTGATTTTTCCGAGCCAGGTAGTCACAGGTCTCCCCAACTGGCTTAGCAGTATGTCCAATGTCTTCTCTCAGAGAATATTCTATCTTCTTCTTCTCTGGATCTTCCTCTTGAGTCTCTGCTACGTGGAACCGAAAAATCTCAACGTCTATGTGCTACTACGGAAGACCAAGGGACCTGATTGGTCCACATAGTAGAGTTCATCGTTTGGTATCTCAATTGTTATTGTCCATCTGAGTTTGAGAACATTGCGGAGTAAGTCTTCTTTGGAAAGTGTCAAATTTGTGATCAAGTTCCTTCGTGGGTACCACCCCACTTCCGCAATTATAAAACAGACAAATACTCTGTATAAGGGCCTCGAAAATCCGGAGTTTGATGTCCTCGTACTTACTCGTCTGGTCTTGAAAATTGTTGATAGAGTGATGAAAGCGCTGTTGGTTATAACCATTCTTCTGTTTGTCTTCTTCTGTCCCACCAACTTCCTACATATTTACTTTCTTCCAACTACTTCCATTGCCATTTCTTGGATTGAATATTTCTAGTTTTTGTGCTGTTTATTTTCAGATTTCGTCTTTTGTCGTTTCTCAGGATCCTCGCTCTTTGATGTCTTGCCATTATGTTCACCAGTCGATGCCCCAAGATATATCATCAGCGGTATGTTGTCCACAGTGAAAAAGTTGTCGGTATTACTATTTGCGCTGTAGTCATGATCAACTAACTGAATGGTTGGATAACTGCAAATAGTCAAAATTAACACATTTGATATTATTTTTTGAATAATGTCTATCGAGAAATATATATATCGAGATTATAAATTATCTTTGTTATCAATTACAATCAAATGCCTTCCCCCAATTTTTCGTTCGAAAGGTGCATTTGTAGCCGTTCGGATCATTGAAGGACTTTTTCTGGTGATATCATCCAATACTCCACATCTTTCATTCCATTCACCCGAAAAAGTCCCTTATCAGATATTCCCTTTAGAAAGGAAACAGCTTGACATCCGGTTGTCATTTTCTGCATACAAATAGCCGGAGTGTTGACCGTTGTAATCTTTGCGCCAATTTTTTTGGTCGCTCAAGGATCAGTTACCATTGTATAGAAATGTAGGAACCGTAAAAGGAATTAGGAGGCCCCCTATGGAGGTTCCGCATTGGGTGAACTAGGCTAGGGTCCTAGGCCTATAATAATATTAAGCATAGTGCCTCTTGGGCCTTTCAATTCATCGGTACTTACTTCTTCGAGACACCTCAGGTCGAGGCTGGGGCCGCTCCATCTTATTCTTTGAGTTTTACTTTGAGACCTGCTGCCTGTCGGTGCTACGTCTAGCATTGGCGCTTGTTGGTTCTGATCCTGGTCTGGTGATGAGCTACTCGCTTTTCTATTCTTCACTGTTTGAATTCACGGCGTCGCCGGCTTGCAGATGGTGTGGCTTCTCGCGGGGATTGCGGCTTTTCTCTTACTTGAATTTGCCACAGAGGCCGCTGATCTACCATTTCTGCCAAATCAGCCTAGGCCTAGGCTATAGCCTAGGCCCCTAGCCTAAACTGAGGCTGTTTTTCCGACCATAGTTTTCTTTTATCTTCCGCCAGACAACGACATTCTTTCAATTACTCAATTCTAAGCAAACAACAAGTTCACAAAGACGCACGGAAGTCGTAAGAGATGTTGACGTCGCCACTCACACTGTCATGTCGCGCTCAATACAATTCCGCAGCTATGAATAGCGCTGGGCTGCAAGTTATCTAAGAAATAACTACACTGCACTGTTGGTTACGGAATCAATGCTGTACTGTATATGTACACTAGCTGCATGCAGTCGGTCGTGTGATTAATTTTCAGCGTAGCCTGCCTGCTTAGGTTCAATCCATACAATACACTTTCATAGTTGGGGGGCAACATGTTCAAACCAAAATAACCGCTGCCGTGGTCACGTGCCAAAATAGATATTTCTATGGGGCCGAAACATCCCGCTGGTGACATCCCTGTACTTTCGTGCTTTTCCAGGCACGCGAATGTGCGAATCGCGACAGCTATTTTTGCGCTCCTGTGTTATTTATATGGTTCCTTTTCATTGGGCACGCGCAATCCGCGTCCGACCAAAGCGAATTGGTCGGGTGACAATTCAAATCGCGTGTCTCCGCGCGACCTCCCGCGATTCATGACAATATGGACCGTCAATGGGACACCCGTAGACTGATTCCAGTATTTTTGCTGCAAAATATGCATATCGGGTGTCCCATACCAAGGGGCGGCGATTTGGTGTTGGCGGGTTGGGGGGGGGGGACGGACAGGGCATCACCATCTAAGCGGAGCGCCAACCACACAGGTTGGCGCGTAGCGTACAATAAAATTTTTGCGTTTGCCAACCCCTAGATTGCATAAACGGCCTTCCCATGTCTCATGGGACAGTCAGCAGCACTCCTAACCTTGATAAAATTTTCGTCTATTTCAGGGAAGGTTCTGCAAAAACTTATCGCAATAGTGATCAATTTCCAGGTTTTGCTTGGGTGCGGTGACCTTCTGAATACGATGCCAGGAGGTCTCGTCATAACGGATCAATCGAAATGGCACAATGCCACCACCACTACGCTCTACTTTCGGCGAATCTCGAGATTTCATGATCCAATTGACCAACGATCGACTTGCACTGACCACTCTCTGACCTCTTCCCCCCCCCCCAAACTTTTACTAAGGGCCAGGCCTGATTTTTACTTAAAATTACGGCCCCCGTTTTTTTAATCTTCTTTTGTCGGACCACAGGCCATGGAGGGACTTTCTACTTGGAGCCAGACTTGTGTCCAAAATGAGATACACAGAAGTCAACGTCAACCGCAACTGACCGCGAAGCGCGCGCGAAAATTTACACTTGGGCATTCCATTAAAAGCAACATCTTTGGATATAACCTTGTCCTTCACCAAAAATTTGAATCATGTCTTTGCAAGAAATGTGGCGTTTCTAGGCCCTAATCATCGATGACTATTTTTTATGGTTCCCCCCGCACCGTGTGCCTGCCCACTTAGTATGTGTACCGACACGCCACAGACTTTCAAAAACAGGGTCGCACCATAACATTGATTGCGCCGAATACTCAGTGTTCAATTTGCAGATAGACGCATCGTTTTGGCCAAACAATCATGGGTCCCGCCAGGTGGTAGACTTAGCCTTAGCCTCACGCATGCCCAACATTCTTCCTTCAAAGACAACAGAGTTTACACTTTTGGCATTCTCCATCAACTTCAGGCCAATATTTGGGACTTCACTTTTGGACATCTTTTTCTTCACTTGAATTTCGAGTCATTTCTTTCTGACCACGTATTGTTGCGTTCTTGGTTGTCATTGTCGATTCCGCACGTGTAGGCCTCATAGTGATATATGGTGCAACAGCCTAGTGCACTCAACTTTCAACAAGTGGTCGCACCACGAATAAATAAAAACTCACAGATCCCGCAGGTGGTAGACCTGCCCCCGTCGTCTCAACCTTCTTCCCTTCACCTCAACGATTGGCGATGCGTTTTACACGCCAAGGAAGGAGAGACACAACCTTAAGCTGGTGAAGCTAGTTTTATGTAAACGAAGGGTTGGAGGGGAACCCTTCTTCTCATTGATAATGGAGAATTAACACACCCAGAGTCATTTCAGGCATTTTCTGTTAAGGGACTCATATTCTCCGGAAGTGCACAGCATAATGTCTGAAAACACCGACACATGAATATCCGCGCGCAAGCGCGCAAAAATTTCGAAACACGGAGCAGCAGAATTCCCTCACTCGATCATTTAGTCATCATGCATTTGTTTAACTGGTTGCTGATGGCTATGTCGGATACAGTGTCAGCGAAATAGCATTCGGGCTCAAATATTGGGGGGGACAATGCATTGCGTCCCCCCCAACCCATATTGGGGGGACGGTCCGTCCCCCCCGTCCCCCCCCCCCCCCCCAATGGATCGACCCCAACTTGCACATACATCGTGCAATTCCTTTATTTCGCCTGTTCAATAGGCCTACATAGTCTTTGCCTTATTCTAATTGCGTCATATATGTTCGAATAGTTGGCATGATGGATTGTTGAATCGTTTTATAATCTGATCGGTGGGAATTTTCCACAAGGTCTCGGGAATCTGCCGCAATCGGGTTTGGATAGATCTACTCGGGAATCGACCAACCAGGGACTTTTCTAGCCTTATTTTGACCCCACCCAAGGCATAAACAATCAAAACTACTGAACCATCATCTGGAAAATGTCATGTCATGTCGGTGTCAGTATAACAACCCCTGTCACTCATTTCATCTCACTAAAAAACAAAGATTGAATACTAACTCCATTGAACTAGTCCCTCAGCACACCTCGCATGTATAGTGCATGTCACTCTAATAAGTGAAGTATACGCTATATGGGCGAAGGTTGCGCTCCCAGAGTGAAATGCCGCCAGAAAAGAGTGCTATCACAGGCTGTACTCGTGCTCTCTCTGGAAACATCGGATGCCATCCCTTCGAATTCCACGCTAGATGAGTGAAGTATGCGCCATAATGGGCGAAGATTTTTCTGCAATGGAGGAAATGGAGTAATATCACACCCGCACACTTAATTGGAGTGAACATTCACTGAGTGCTCGCCCATTTCTTTGGAAATTCTCTAGGGACATACAGGCCTATAGTCCTATATGCCCCTAGCCTACAGCCGTTGCCGTCATTGGGTGAAACTCAGTTGGCGTCTCCTCTGTTTCTTCTTCAATAAGAGCTGACAAGGGGCGGTGATCTGTGTCAAATATTGGGGGGGGGGGGACATTGAGGCTGGCACCATCTAAGCGGAGCGCCACCATGGTTGGCGCGGAAGCGTACAAGCGGAATTTTCTTCGTTTACAGACCTCACAGATTGCAGGAAACGCACTCCCCGGGCCTTATGGCAGTTAGCAACCTCCCACTGGCAATAAATTTCTCGATTTTTCTTTTCAGAAACATTTTCGAAGAACTGATCAATGTTTATTCGCGTACAATTCGGCCCATGCACTATGGGTTGACGCATAGGGTCAAGGAAAATTTCCCGTTTTCCAGACTCTCCATTGCAGAACACGGCACCGTCCCGATCCTATGGCATAAGCAACGTCCCTAAAACTGGCAATAATCGTCAGAACCTTCTTGAAGGACCTGTCCGATGTTTATTCCTTACAATGTCGGCCACCATCAGTTGTCGCGTAGTGTACAAGGGGACAATTCTCGATTTTATAAACCCTCAGATTGCAGGAACGCACTTCCTGGCCGTATGGCAATTAGCAACGTCCCAAAATTGGCGATGAATTGCAAAGAATTATATTTCACGAACGTTCTTGAAGAACTGAGTGATGTTTATTCCTTACAATCCGGCCACCATCTCATGGACGCGTAGGGTACGAGGAAATTTTGGGTAGCCTACGAACCCCCCCCCCCCTCCCCCAGATTCCGGAAACGGGACTTCCGGGTCTATGACAGGCAAGGCAACATCCCTGAAATTGACAATAAATTCCGAAATTTATATCTCAAAAACGCTCTTGAAGGAACTGATCTAATGTTCATTCATTACCATTCGCAGCCACCAACAGTCTTACAGACCCCCTTTCCCGACCCAGAATTTGCAGAAGAGCGGCACTTCCCGTGCTTCTGGCATAAGCAAGCATCACTGAAATTGACAATAATTCGAAACTGAATCGATTAATTCCACATTCCTTCTTCGTGGCCTCCATTCCTACATAGCCCTTTTTTAGAGGTCTTCATCGAGGACCTTCCATTGGATGGAAAGTCCCTCTTAAAAAATTTGCTTGAACATCACTGTCATGGAAAATGGTAGGCATATTTTTCGGACATTTATTAAAAGGAAATTGAGCCATTCACAGTAATATCGGTCTTTTCAGATTTGTTCCCGTTCAAAATTTTCGTAAAAACTGTTCCATGTTCAGAATCGTTTCGCACCCTCATCCGCTGCCTTTATATTGCCACCCGCAAGCACGTATCACCTCCATAGTGATTTTCACGAACAGCTTGCCGGTTGTTTGTCGTTGCATATAGCTTCGGGTCTTCTAAAGCACGTCATGCTGGCCAAAAGCCATGCATGCATGCCTGAACAAAAAAGATCAGAGTTGACTAAACTCTAGCTATTTGTTTGTGTGCATGTGTTTAAAGAACGACGGCAGTTGGTTTTAAACACAACAATTGTGATTTAGAGTGGGAATCAGGGGGTGGGTTTGGCGGCCAAATGACCAACGTCCCACCAGATCAACCTGACATAAAAGAAAAGGGAGCGTGACAAAATTGGTGCTGGTACCAGTTCGCGCGTGAGGGGGGAAGAAGGAAAGGGAAAAAAAAGGGAGAGAGAAAAAAAGCGAGAAAGTATAAGCGATGTTACCACACATGTCCACACTTGACAGATAGGCCCTATGTGAGCAAAAGTACAATATCAAGTGTTATAAGAATCTGACAAGTTATTGGTACACATGGGACCACTTTATTATACGTAACGGCATAGATAGAATCCAGTCGCGCGTGCAGCGCGAAATTTTTTGGCATTTCGCCTTCCCAAATAAAATTATAGCAATCTGGTAGAAATATGATTTAACCCTTTGTGTTATGGCATACTGTACATATATTATAGGATTTTTTTCACCAGTCCAAATATTGGGGGATTTTTGATATTAGGTCCCCCCAATATTTTTGATATTATGTCCCCCCTGTGATCGCCGCCCATGGGAGCTGAGGTATATCCTGTGGCAATAATGACATCTTGCCAAAATTGTGCAAAAAGTGCTTTACGAGTGACATGTTTCTTGCCCGTTTCCCTCGCAATAGGCTAAATAGCCCTCGTCTACTTTCGTGTCCCCCCCCCGCGAATTTTATTTCGCGATCGCGATTCGCGTGCCGTATACCCGCGCGACACGCGACACGCGATTTCCTTTCTTGCAGTGCGACAAATCGCCTTCCTCTTATCGCACTTAAATAAACGTCTAATCGTGCGCGCCTAGTAAAAGCATCTTTACATGTTTGCTCAACTTTCTGCAAAACCCAATGTTGCATTTGCAGGATATCATTGGCGCACTGTTGCAAGTCATTCTCGGAACAATCGAACTGGGACCTTAAAAGACCACGTTTATGAACGCCGAATGCGGCGGAAAATTAAGCTGGCTTCACTCGTTCTGATCGAGTTAATAACGACCTAGAATTCATTATTCCACCTATGTTCCACGCCAAGTAATCAATCATTATTAGGATGAGACGGGCGTAATAATGGTAATTAAGTCTTTTTTGATTCCTTGGCGAGCCAAAAAGGAATCTATGCAGTCACGCGTGTTCGTGTGTGTGTATTGTGTGTGTGGTGTGTGTATGTCGGTGTGTAATGTGTGTGTGTGTGTGTTGACACTTCGTTCCACCGATATCTAAACAAACTCAAGCATGTATTATGTGTTCTACAAGGTAAGGTAGGTGTCACCCTGAAGGATGACCCCTATTGTTTTGGTACCAATCGTGTTCGTTCCAGTCAAAAAAAATGAGAGGACTCACCAACTTTGAAAAGTGAATTTCAACAAAAAACTCCACGATATCTAATGATCGCAAGCGTATGAAATATTCCTATTTGGTAGGTCGTGTCATAACCCATGGACGGGATGACCCCTATTTTTTTTTGGTGTGAGGTCAAGGTCATTTAGGGTCATCATTGGCAATCTTCATATATCTTTGGCAACGAAACATTTTAGAGTGATGTTGTAAAGGAAAGGTTTGTCGTCTTTGTGAAATACATCTGGTGACCGACGTTGAGACCCATTTTGACCTTTTGACCTCCTGACCTCCTTTGAACCTCTGACTAGTGATTTTGCTGCTTTTTTTGTATTGGGGGAAGCGTTCTTTTCGACAAACAAACGTCAATGACACTACCATACTAACTACGATCCCTCTATCACAAGCTATCTCATGAATGATGGAAGTCAATAACCTAAATCGCGGCATATATCTCGGCAACGAAATCATTTTGGAGGACTGATCGAATGGAAAGTTTTCGTCGTGTCGTCTTGGGTGAAATACATCTGGTGACAACTTTGACCTCATTTGACCTATTGACCTTTGCCTCATTTGCCCTTTTGCCTGGTGATTTTGCATGTTGTTATGTGTGGCTGGAAGCGTCTTGTTCACAACGAAAAGTCAATGACAACGACATACTACGATACTCTTTACCAGCTATCTCAATGAATGTGGAAGTTCAGACAGCTAAACACTGGAATGTGGATATAATTTGGCATTTGACATTAGATATCATCAGCATGATATCTAAGTTGCAAGTATTCTATCAAGTTCCACATTAAGTGTGTGGATTGTAACACATGATAGAATAATCCCTAATTGTTTTTGGTATCGAGTCAAGGTCATTCCCAGGTCCCATAGACAATCCTTCCTATCTCTGCAAACGATTCATTGTACAGAGTGAGAACCAGCATCTAGCCACCCAACAAATTATTTCCCAGTGAAGACAGTAAAAATTCTTGAATGTTGTCATTTTATTGTTATCCTGATATGTTTTGAGTATTGGCCTAGCAACCAAATATTTCCCCTAGACAAGACAGTACAAATTCTTGAATTGGGTCTTTTATTATTAGTGACCAGTGACCAGCCTATATGTACCTCCGTCCTGACCAGTAGTGGTTTGTTGCTACGGGTGGGGGTGGTAATTTTGGTCTTCCTCCCCCCCCCCCCCCCAGGGGTTTCATAGGCAGCTTGAAAGTTTAAAAATGTTAGCCCACTGTTTATGAAGCCTGCATCACTGCATTTTTATTGTACGAATTCCTAATTGCAAAGAAGCAAAAACGCCTCTTCTTGTGTATACCCTCTCATTTAGTGGTACCTTTGTCGACCCACCAAAGGTTGTGTTGCCCTCTTCATAAAATGCTGGGTCTCTGGGTTGCTTCCATTCCCCCCTCCCCTCTCCCCTTCCCAATACAAGTATCCCCCTGTGAAGACGTACAATTCTCAATTGTCATTTTATTATTATTCCTGATATGTCTGAATCTTTGGACTAGCACCAGTGACCAGCGCTATGTAATGTTGTAAGGTACCTCCTGATCAGTAGTGGTCGTGTTGCTATTGTGGCGTCGAATTTGCAAGGGAGGCAGAAACGCCTCTTTCTTAATGCACCACCCCCCCCCCCTCCCCCGGTTTCATATGCAGCCTATGAAAATGAAAAATGTCAGCCCACATATTGAAGCTGCCTCACTGCATTCATTGACAAATTCCTGATTGCAAGGCAGATACTTTCTTCTTCTTGCGTATACTTCTATCCGATATATGGATATCGTGGGGGGTAGACAAACTGGCATTTCTTTTTTTTCCTATCTTTCCATAAGGCGTATATTATATTTACTCGAGGGAGAATGCCAAGTTTGTTGCTTTACATTATTGAAAACGGTTATATCTCAATTTCCATTTCACTAGTTTTACACGCAGAAATGCCCACCAGGAATGTCCTGCTGAATTCATTAGAACACCTATGTAGCCCAGCGCATTGCCCCTTCAACCATGCACTGTCCCTGCATTGTTTGTTTAAATAACTATAAAGCCTTCAGTTTGACTGGCAACATTCCCAATCCTCACAAAGATTTAATCTCTCAACACATAAACCTTTAGACCTGCCTGTCCGACATTCTGTGTGGAAATGGTACCTGCACTGGCAATGCTTGCGCGGAGGAATTGAGAGGGGGGTATCCAATTATTCTTCTGTGGCACTCATCATCTGACTGATCATCTGATTGTTTTACCACTTCCCTACTGGGAATGCGAAAAGCCCACTTCCAGGTTTTTGTGAATGACTTGAAAGGCAGGACTGACCATTGGGGTATTATTACCTGTGATTCATCGCAAGCCTATATGGGATTAACTGTGGTGGTGTAGAAGGCGTGAGTTGGGAGGAAGAAGAAATCAAGGGTCAAGGAAACTTCTGAAAGTAAGTAAGGGCACAACATTTGTGTCATTTTTGCGATTTGAGGCAAAAAAGTGAGGGCATTACTTTGTACCCATGAGCAAAGAGTGAGGGCATACCCACCCTGTACCCCCAGTCGAAATGGCAGGGGTTTACAGTCTATAAAGTTCTCTTCTTCTTCCCCCAGTTGCCTCTTCTTTAATCTGGTTGTTGACGTTCACATGTATGTGACTATTGGGAAAAGTGATTGCCCGGATAATAACCTGTTAAACCTTGGCCAGAAGTCAAACTCATCAACATTAACGAGGCCCACATATTCAGAAATGTCTCACCATGGGCTATATATACAGAACTTACAAAATTCCTTGTCAGTTCTATTTCGTATTCGTATTATTATCGTGCAGCCGATATTTTGTTATGGGATGGGCTGCATTGGGTGGTCATATAGAGATACAATTCCGTCAAATCCCCACCAATGAGGAAGAGAATTGTGGATTTGAAAGCCTTGTGACAATTTGACCCTAAAATGACAATAAGACATTTGATGACTGGTAAAATATGGCTATTGATTACAAGTATTCCTGAACAGTTATGCCGTGTCAATTGCATGACTCAACCCCTTGGACCCAACAAGTGAGGCCTCGATTCACTTCACAAATGATGCACCCTCAGTCACTTGTGCCTGAAAAATAATGAAAATTTTACACCCGCCGTCACTTTGAAGACCACAGACTACTCTGGTGTACATATTGTAACGATTGTACTGGCAATAGACTGACCCCTCCGTTTTCACTTCTTGATTACGGCATCTGGTACATAATGACCAACATTTGAGACACCATGCTAGTCGACCACTGACTGTACCTACAATGACCCGCCTTGTCCAGGGTAGTGAGGGAATGCATTGATATATATGGCCTGTGTAGCACTTCTCTTTCCCCACACCTATACCCCCTAAAAACGATATTTTTTTGTTTCAACATTTGTTAATTATTGTTGTCGTTCCGATTCAAAGAACTGCCACTTCATTCTGTCTATCTGCTTTGACCACACCATCACATTATGAGTACTAATGTTTCTAAAGTGATCCTCATCATTTAGCCTTGCCTGCAGTCTTCTGACGTAAGTGTTACGGTCGCTGGACTTCCCACACTGAATGGAAAACATTGGCCCTCGCTGTTAATGACTCGTGATTTACCTTCACTCTCCTTCCACGATATACTTACTTACTCAGGTTATTTGTCAGTATTTCATTTCAATTGCCCGCAGATGACTTTTTGACCTTGGCAAAGCAACCAAGTATCTCATCTCATGCGCTGATTAAATATTGCAGGTGATCGTTTCGTTCCAGTTGGTGGTTTGATGGGCACACACATCTTGCAGGGTTTTGATATAGCTGAGTAAAGGGGAACATGTCGGAAAAAAGAAGGCAAGGAATGCACTAGCGCAGAGGTTGCTTTCTTGTTATGAATCGGGATAGGCAGACTACCTAGACTAAGTCATGATTATGAATTAGAGAGAGGATAAGGACCAGCTATGTCCTTATGATGAACGGGGATCGGCGTATAACGAGCAACTAGTCCTTTATTATGCCCCCCGAAATAGACGAATATAATACAAGAGTCGTTATTACAGCATGAGACGGTGCAATATACAAGGACGCGGCACGAAAACGTCGCGTACACTAATAACACCATGGCTTGCCCTTGAATTTTGGCGCAAAGGCGATCATTTTCGTCCACTGTTTCATTGGCGACGAGCCATTTTCTCATTTGTGGCTTAAACATCGGTGGAATATGATTCTAGGTCGTTACTACTACTTTCTTTCCGCTTCAAAAGTTTCATGTTTCAGAACGAGTAAAGCCATGCACAATGTTGGGCCGCATACGGCCCGTCCATACACGTTGATATCAGTCGTGATCCCCTCGTTTGGAATTTACACATGGGTCGTTACGCCATATACGCAGTTAGTTAGATCAGTAATCCACGATATGGGGGAGGGTGACGCATAACATGATTGTGTGCAGGGGTAGGCCCGGGCCCCCAGGATATTGGAGATGTTTTGGATCGATACGATTGCAGGGTACTTGATGAGAGCTAGTTTAGTATTAGAATATTTCTGGCACATAGCGACGGAGAGCTATCATTGCGCCAATCATCGGTTGACTAATTTTAGCTTAAAACCCAAGCTATGCGGTTAACATTGGAATATCAGCCATTACATACCTTTCTATCATTCTAATCCTTCCCGTTTCACATTTGGCCTTCTTTTGGCCAGTGTTCGCTCGGTCTTGGATGAATTGTTTGACCAAACTTCGACACAATGTTCATCGGCAACATGAGACATCCTTGTGAACCCTCCAGAACGTCAAGGTCGAATGTCTTTAAAGGGCACATGGGCCAATATGTGCCAAAACTTCCAAAAATGTATCTTCTCCTACAAATTGCATCAATTTCTCGAAAAACATGTCATAAGGTTCCTTGGGTTTGTACTACATTCGGTCGTCACAGATTTTTCGATTCATCCTTGTCCGGAGTCATGGGTGGTTCAAACATGAACATCTTGTTAAACTCTTGCCTTTTTTTATACCCTCGAAGGCCAAGTCTTTTCATGACTCTTCACTAAAAGAGGTAAATATTGTTTATGGGCACGTGGGGACCATCATTACCAATATGAAGTCCGTCAAGGTCATTAAAGGAGCCACAAGGTCCATTATGTGTGAAATCTACAACTTGCCTCTTCTGCTACATAATCCTTGGATTGTTGCCAAATTTCATGATGTTTCTTGATCAGTGCCTGCATAAGCATATGTTTTTGCCAAATTTAACATGCTAAGTTCCCAATGTGAGTAATTTAAGGGTTATTTTTATGCTGATTTAGACATTTTCCATGGTTTTTTAATTTGGCATTTGTGTAGTAGGCTACAGGGCCAGACGAAGCCCTATAAGCGGAGCATTCTGGTGCACCCCGGAGGACCACAGATATAGCCATAGGCCGAGACTGGGCCGTAGCTCGGGGGGGGGGGGAAACCCACTCCAGAAGGTCCCAAAATATTTTGAATAAATGTTTTAGGGAACAGTGAGAAACTATTGTTGTGCTATTATCGCCCCTAAAGTTCCCATCCACGTTTCATCAGGATTCTCATCGCAATTGATAAACAGATGTATGATTTGATGGGTGGATTTCAAATTGGATTACAATTCGTGATGACATGGATTCAACGTTCGACGAATTTTACTGACATGTTATATTCATCTTCTTTTTCTTCGCTCTTACCAAAACCCACTCGGATAGCTGCGAGGGTGGCGCCAGGGGGCGGGGCAAACATAGCTGAAAATTTTGCAACACTTTTGGATAATATATTTTCAGTAACAATTTGAATGACTTTATTACTTCTGGAATCTTAATCATCTGATATCAGATTGGCACCAGGGTTACGAAGGGGGGGTGGGGGCCCGATTTGGCAGGGCTGTTGACAGGGGAGGGGTCTAAGGGGGAGGGGGGTATTTCTTGAGTCATTAAGACTGCTTAGATGCGATTACTGGTGCCACCATTTGAACACCTTTGTACGTGTATCTACGTCAACGAGGGCGTTAAATCGGCAGGTCGGAGGTTCACGCATGCCAGTAGTCACAAATTAAGCAGGGGCGTAGCCGAAGGGTGATAATTGGGGGGGTAGGAATATGTTTTTGCCGACGATCAGGAATGGCTGACTGATATGGGGGAGGGGGGTGGAGGGAGGGGGTCGTTCCCCCCCTCTTTGGAAACATTGTGAATATTGAAAACCGTCCTCAATGCAATCTGGTGCAATACTTGCGTGGAATTGGGCGTACGCGAGCCCGCTCACCAAGTACGCGGAACCCTTTGAATTTGGGACGCCGAAAAAAATTGCCCCCGAACCCAAAAATGCCCGACTTTTACTGCAGATCGTGAGTGTGAAGCCGACCATCAAATACACACTTCGCGCAAAGCGCGCAAAATTCTGGACACTCAATGGTTGGTTACAATTCGAATCAAAGTTTCGGCCATTTAGTACAATCTTCATTCCACTTATGCCCTTAGGATATCTCTAACCACCAGATTTTAAAGTTATTCTGTGCCCCAAGTGGTGTTTCTGCCAATTTTTCTATCTTAAAAAAGACTGAGGGGGGGGGAAGGCTCTATTCTCTCTCGGCCCAATGCGACTCTAGACTATGCCTGCGTTAATGCATATATAACCGACCGGGCGCTAAAAAGTCCGGGGGGGCGACGCTGTTATCACAGGAAGGATCCTTGCAGTATGTGATTAGGTGGTCTCTGTCTACTAAATGGGTCGTGTAAATTAAAGGTCAACGTGTATTAGCGTGCGGCCAACTTGCAATACTGCAGAGAAACTGTCAAACCTGAACTTAAATAAAATGTCAACCGCTAACCCTTTTTTCCCTTTTAGCGAATTTGCCGACAGACTCGGTCACGCGTCCAATTCACCGAGGCACTAGCCGTCACAATATATGTTTCCACGTGCCTTCTCTTGCCGACGCTAATTCAATCGGCCATTTAGATAAAGAGCTAAGTCGAAAATAGCCGATAATAAAATCTAGCTTCCGTTTTGTTTATTATTCCTCCATAATTCCATTCCCTGTCTTCCCTCACTCCTTAACTTCCGACTATCCTTTCCCTTCCCCTCTTTCTTCTTTTTCCTCCTCTCCTCTGTTTCCTCTTTTTTCCTCCTCCCCTCTTTTCCCTACTACTCTTTTCCTCCTCTCCTCTTTCCTCTTCTTCTCTTTCTTCTTTTTGCCGACAAGACAAAATTTGCCGAGGCACAAAATTATTGGTGGTGTTCCCCACCCCCCACCGCTCGCTACGGCCCTGCGATAAGCGGAAGGGCTGGAAGTTTGCAAGTTAAGTTGAGTCCTTTCACCTAATTTTAAAACAGGGCGAAATGACCAAAGTGTCTCAAAACAGTAAACATACGCTCCATTTGCGAACGCTATATTACAGCAACAGATTGAGTCTTTTCGATTTGAGTTGTTTCGATAAGAACGATAGAAATAACCTAATTGGATACGTATTTTGACACTTCACCCCACCCCCGCCGGAAACGTGTGCATTAAAACTTCATTCTTTCGATTTTATTTTTTTCGACCCCAAACCCATGGGAGGGGGGGTGTGGAACCGGCCCTTCCTTCCCCCTGTGGCTCCGCCCCTGCTTGGGGATATAGTACCATTTGCCAGTTCATTGTGTTATTAAGTCCAAATAAATAAGTGTGCACGGACTAAGGGCAACGTTTCTACTACTTACCTGAGAGATATCACAAAAGGATTGTTTATAGTAATCTTGCCGCGGACTGCGGTTTTGCGACTGGAGTTGGGGCTGAGGCATGGGTTCCCTAGATGCGTATGCGTATGTGTGAAAATCGTCAATTGACGATGACTGAGTCGGGGTCTAGTGTTTTAAATATGTTCTATTTAGTTTTCCGAGATGGATTACTGGTTCCCAGAGGCAAAAACTTGGAATAAATGGGAGCAAACCAACGCTGAATAGCGGCATAGGCATATTGTTACTATGCGTATGCAGAGCGTATCCCGTGAATGAATTCTATGGAATAACTTTCTTAAAAAGCCAAGCAACGACAATATGCCGGGCTCTGCATTTTTACGGTCCTTTTGCATAAATTTACAGTATTTTCTCTTCTGAAACAAACGTTCGTTTTTCCGTAAATATGTGATTTTCACATCGAGCCCAGTAGCCATACGCATCTATGGAATCCCAGCCTTATTCGATGAACGAGAGAGAGTATGATGATTTCATATGACGTTCTCCCTCAAATAAGCACTGCCCGTCGAAAGTCGTTTAGGGTAATAAAGACGGCGGTCACCATCCCGTGGTGTTTACAAGCTAGTATGACATTATCCGTCGAAAGAAAGAAAAAATCTTCAGAAAATATGCGATAATTCCGCCGTTCAGTGAGAAAAAACACCAATTATAGTGCACTGTAGAAGTTGATGTTATGGAATAATACACTATCATGCCTGTTCAAAATTCTTGGCGGGACTCCATGCTTGACACTGCTCGAGACTGGAAAGAAACAACATGATCACAATAATTTGATAGTACGATATATTTAAACTTTGTCATCTAGTTTCATGTCGTCGTCACTACTGTTATCATTTATATATTTACCTAAAGTTGGTCTATGCTCTCAATCATCTCTCGTAATGTAACCTTTTGTGTGGGGAGGGGGGGGTGGGGGGGAGGGGCACAATAATACTAACTGAGCGGAGCGCCCCCATTGGCTGGCGCGCAGATCGTACTCGAATTGTTCTCTGACAGACCCTTCAGATCGCCAGGGAAAAGCCAATTTCCGTGTGTTTTTGAGGGCAGTAACAACACTCCTAAAATAGAGAGTTACGTTCCAGGTAGAAAAAAAAAACTAAAAACGAATTGCTTTCTGTTCCCAGGGTAACTAAAAAAAGATGCCTGAATCTATAAGAAACAGGGAATTCGAAGGGGAAATTGATATTTGCTCTCAGATGTAAAGTTATGATATAATTCCAGTAATTAGGGATCTGCGAAAAAAAACGGGCCAATGAAAAAAAAAAAATGCGGCGAGGCGAACGGTATAGGCATAAGTGCCAAGAAAAGAAAGAGGGACAGAGGTTCATGCCTGAACCATGGTGTCAACATCTGGTACCATATTTAACAGCCTATATTTAAGTGTTATATTGCGGTAAGTGGACTTGAAAATGCCCTGGACGGCCAGGCTTTAATGGCGATCCAGGGCTAGTGAACCTGTTACCTATAGTTACACTATTGAAGAAACAAAAGCGAAGATTGCAGGTTTTTACCCAGTGTTTAGCAGCAATAGCGGGTCCCCCCTCCCATTTGAATGAGAGGGGGAGGGGGATGCAATCTGAAGAGGGTTTTGATCTCGATTTGAAAGGTTCAGTTGACGTCCAAAAACATAACAGTATAATTGTGAACAATAGTAAAAAGTAGAAATAGAACAAACTTCCAACTTGTTTTTTGAATTTCTTGCCCTGGATGGAATCGGCCACGTGCTCCAGTCCCCTGCCATCACCGCACACGGCTTCCCGCCTGCCTACATCACTGTATCTTGTAGAAACATCTATGATTACTGAAACATTAGTCCACTCGAATGATTCAAACTTGATCTCCGACTGGGGTTTCCTACCCCAAATTACAGGGTAGAGGGAATATAACACATACGGTGTTGCCTCCCCATGTGAACAGTTCAGTCGTTATGAACGGATGGGATTTGGGCACACAAATGGTTTCGTGAACTTTGAAAATGGGTAGGAGTCCATATTATTCTCTTCCACTTCAAAGGCCCACTTCCGATCAGGGGCCCAACAATGCATATGGCAAAAAAAGGCCGCAGGGGTAGGGGGACCCCGAACCCCCTACCCCTAAGTCCGCCCTCATAGCCAACTCCCATTATCTCGCTTCATACAAACTTCTCCCATATTTAAAAGCTACTGCCATTGCCATATATGGCGGTAGGGGGTACACATTGCAGAACGTGCCGTTTCGACGGGCAAGAACTGAGGAAACATCATGAGATAACTTTCCACGGAATGAAAATTCCCCGTACCAAGATAATCAATATGGAAATGGTCAACAGGGCCTCAAATGACTCCGGACATGCCATCTCTGTCACCTAGGGTCTTTAGGCGCAAAACCTATTGTACTTGTACCCGACCGCGCCCATGAATGGTGGCGCTCGACTTAGACTTAGATAATCAAACCCCAAAAATTACCCCAAACCCCCCCCCCATCTCCCCCCACAGCTGAAGCCCTGGTTACGCCGCTGAAGGACTAGAATTCCTGGAACGCCCGGAAGGTGGAAGCATACCGGTATTAACGAAGCGGATTTCACAGCAAACGTTTTAGTCCTTAAGTTCAGCGCGCGGTTCCTAATTCTGGTGTGCTATATCGCATCAGATGCTGGACATGCAGAATTACTATGAGAAAATATGAAATCAAGCAGGAATGAATACAAAGTGGAAGGATTACCCCGAATGTTTAATGGGTGCACAATTTCACCCCTCAAAAAGTGGTAAAGCTTACGCGCTCCGCGTGATTCAGTGGGTAAGTGAGTTAGGGGCTACTCTAAAACACGAGTTCCAGGAAAATACACTCAGGCAATTTTTGGAAGGAAATTTGGGCAATTTCAATCTTATAGATTGTAAACCATTGTTTGTCCTAGGCCAAAGAGGAGGAATTGCAGTCAAGTCGTGCCCGTGTTGTCGTGCGGCGCGTGTGGGTGTGTAGTATGTGAGTACGTGTCGTGAGCGTGTGACCCTAGGACTGGATTCGTTTACAAGCGATATCTACAACGAGCGAGGCGCAAGCAATCCGCGGGTTCATATTAGATAGGTGGGATGCCACTCCTAAGGAACAGCCCCTTATTGTTTTTGGTATCATTTGAGTGGACGTTCAAGGTCATGAAAGGTCCAAAGTTAGATAAACTTCTCCACACGATAGCCGGGAAGAACGGGAGGGGACCCGTATATGGAGTACTAATTTGGTATGTATGTTGTAAGTATATGGAGAGAAGAACCTTTTGAATTTCGTGTTAGTTTCAAGGTCATTCAGTCAACAGAGTACCACATGTCGGGGATAACCTCAGCAACACGGTTAGAGTAATAAAGTTCAATAAGGCATGTGAATTGCAGATATGAGTGGAGATTTGGTTGTATTTGGCTTAGGGTAAAGGTCACCTAAGTCAGCTAAAGCTAAAGTCGAGCGTTAAAAATATTGTATGTACTATAACAGTTCAAATGAAGAGGTGTAGGAGGGCACATACTGGATACATAGATAGCTCATGTAAGACGGTCCCCATTGTCAGGATTGTTTTGGGGGTCAGGCCAAGGTCACTGTATGGGGTCAACAGGGATCAAAGACTGAAAATTCTTGTAACACACACTGTTCAACCGCAATGGTGGAGAGGGTCATCATTTAGGTGAATATTCAAAGTAGATTATCCTCTTTTACTGCTTGGGGCAAATCCAGATCACCGGGGATAAAACAGAGTTCAAATTCGGTCTGGTGTAAACATACCATAACTGGTCAACACATGATACAGACGGCTCATATGTGTCATATTGGAATGCCCATCCCCTAGTGGACAATCGCCAACCCCAGAGTGACAAGTGCAACCATCAGTGCACAGTGCCCCACACCCCCAGTGATTACTTGCTGCTTGTGCTAAAGGGAGAACCAAATTATTATGGCTGGATGTCTGTACGCGATAGCTAGTGACCGCGGTGAACTTGGTACAGTATCTTCCTTCGAGAATAATAAATCGACTACACAATTTTGGAGAAGCCAGAGGCAAAATGAATTAGTGACGGCAGGGGTGTTGTAGTGACGTTGTTACGCCCCTGGTGCCACGATAACGTTGTTGAACGCAAAAATGTGAAGGGGCTCTACCTCTTGTTTTGGGGTATGGTCCAAGGAAAAGAGGTCAGAGTCCGAAAATGTTGTAAACATGGACAGCGGCTGAATGAAAAAAATATAGTACGGATTCACTACTTGGCATGTAGGTTACCCATAATAAACAAAGTACATGGTCTCCGGGTCTGGTTCGAGGTCATCATATTGAAGATTTGTGATACTTAAAAAATCTCAACGTGTAATTGGATGTCCAACTAAAGTTGGTGCGAGCGCAGGAGCGTATCCAGGGGGGGGGGCTTTGGGGCGCGGCGCTCCCCGGGGAGAGGAGGAGGAAAAAAAGGAGGAATGAAAAGGGGGAAAGAAGAAAAAAAGGGAGGGGAGAAAACGAAAAAAGAAGAGGGAGGGAGAGGAAAAAGATGGGGAAAGGTAAGGTGAGAAGGAAAAAGAGAAAGGGGGAGAGAAAGAGGAATAAGGATAAGGAAACGGTGGTTGAAAGAATACGAGAGAAGAAGAAACCAACAAAACTGGAAAAGTGACGTAGGCATGTGAGTCATATAAACATGTGTCGAAGAATGTTCTCACGATTGTAGCCTGCTCCACCCTCCTCGCTGGTCTAATCACAGTGTAGTTGTTAGGGCTAACATCACCAGCTTCCGGTTATCTCGGATGTGTGATAAAATATCGGAATCGGGGCCGGAAGCCCCCCCCCCCCCCACTTACGGCCTATCAAGGGAAAACGTTTATGGGTTAACAATGATTTCAGTGGATCGCCACTACCCGATAGAAGGCATGAGTTGAACTCCCAATTCGACATAGCCAAAATTTTATGTTGAAATTCTTTGTCGAAAGATTTTGACCATAATCTGCTCTCCACGAGAGCCGCCCAGCCTGCAGAATCAGCTAAAATAGAACAATGTGACACCCGTTTAACCCAGTCGAAAACCCATTTATCAGGCGTCGGTTCCACTATAACCCCTCTGCCCAGTCCTTAATACGATTCCACATCAGCCAAACGATCGTGCTCGGTAAGAGGCCACAGGCATATAATACCCTCCCCCCCCCCCACCCGCCACAATAGTAAGACAGTACAGTCCGGGTGGGAGCCTATCCAGGCGCGGTTCTTACGGGGGGGGGGGGGGGATAGGGGGGGCTTCATTCAAGCCCCACCCAAAAATCATTTGACCAAACCCCCCCCCCCCAAAAAAAAAAAATTCGATGTGATATATCTTAATTTTATATATATAAATATACGAAACACATATGATTACTATGAGCATGGGCCACATCGAATTTTCGTTCAATGGTTGTTGTTATCTGGTCCAGCTGGTCACATAGATAACCGCTAGGGTGGACATGTTGCCCGTGCTTGCTTTTTTTATTTTTAAATGTTAGCATGTGATAGGTGATTAAGTCGGTCACTCATGATTGATTGGATGCCATCCTCACTGTCCTTACTATCGGAAAAACATGCAGTCTGATTGACGACAGTTGTTACGGGACATACGTTGCGGGGTCACTGCCAAAGGTGTTGATGCTGCAGACAAAATTGCATATCAGGAGGGATCGTCAGAAGTTACGGTCAGGATATATTCAGTTATTACGCATGTTATACATAACTAGAGATTTTTCAGCCAGCATATTATCGTAGTTGAAGAATTTTCATCTGAAAGTTCTAGGCTTATTAGTCAGTTTGCATATTATTCGTAGTGAAGACATTTCAATCATGAAGTAGTCTAGGCATTCTTGCACAGAAACTTGCAAGCAAAGGCTAAATGATGGTACATAAGTGGGCGACCCCAGTGGGTCATCACTCCATCAGTGGTCAATCTTTTAAATAAAAATCTACTGGTGAATTATGAATCCCTTTCATGAATCCTGAATCCTTTTCAGCTGGAGTGCTCTTTCGGTTGCAGTAGGGGTAGTGTGGTATGCAGCAGGAGGGACTGTGCAACGTTAGCTGCCAATATTGTTGCGAAAATTGATAATAGTCTATTCTGAACGTAAAAGACGTTGCAACCAAAAATGAACTAGCAGAATGCCAACTGACAAACAACATGTCATGCTTACAGAAAACACTAATTAATAAGCCAAGCAAACATACTTCAAGGAACTTCCTCCTCTACTTGACCACAGGCCAGACAGCAAGTCCCACAATCATGGATTCCCTTTCAATAATGTCGCACTCTAAAACTTTTTGTCAACCAGAACCTGATGATTGCTCTAAATGGGGGGAATTATCCAACACCAGATGAAGCGAGAGAGGCCGTTTCTCGGTTGATTTGGCAGTTCCGAGATTTTCAACGAGAAATTTTGTACGTTACGCGCCAACCTATGGTGGCGCTTCCCTTAGATAGTCTAACCAAAATATTATCCCCCCCCCCCCCCAAATATCCTCTAGAACCGCGCCTGGTGGTATCAAAAACCTAAGGGAGGGCAACACCATTGTCACAGAATCGAGGCAGTTGCAGTACGGCATTGACTATATATAGTCAAGTTGAGATCGAGGGGCGCAACTCGAGCGGCGAAGATGGGAGAATAGAAGAATTAAGAGCGGGGTGAAGCAAATGTGAACTTTAAGGCCTACACAAACACAAAAAAATAAAAAAAAAAAAAAAAAAATAATGAGTGCCCACAAAAAATGGGGGTTTCGTCGTCAATTCAATGGAAGATTTAGGCAACATTTGAGATTTGCGTAATTATATTAGAACACTCTGACAGCTAACCCCATTTTCAAGGTTCTAGAGCCCTACAAAAATACAGGCAGTAGAAATGATCAGGAATATTGGGAAGTTTTTTTTGGGGGCCCCCCCTCTTTTTCTTAACTCTGGAGCCTCATCTCCCGAATTTCTGTTGTAAAACTACTCACCAACCGATGCTGTCTCTCCGCTCGATATTGAATCAACGACAATATAAAGTACTCTGCCCAGTAGCGTCCGCAAGGGGTGGGGGAGGGGGGGGGGCACGAGCCTC
>JAODTK010001544.1:0-12832 GCA_026419785.1 Sclerodactyla briareus | reverse complement strand
ATACGTCTCTTCATCTGTGGAAGAGTCACAACCTCTGGTTACTTCATTATTTCCTGGATTTTACCTGATAGCCACCCTCTTGATTGTCCCCAATGAGGTTCTTGAGAGGATGGCCGATTCAGGGTAGAAGGTCAAAGATCCCAAACATTCCGGGGTCCTCTTCTGAATGTGTTCAGTGTCAGGCTGTAACGGTCTTCTCTGGCCAATTTGTTCCACATTTCAACTTCTGCTAAAGTAGGATTTCCTCACTTCAATCTCACCTTCTTGGCCAAATCTTATTGGAATTTCCTCTGGTTATACATCTTTTACAAAACTCCCCGTGGGTGTCAATAGTTGTGTGGGTACACCGATCTATCGGTAGTATTATTCTGCGTAGCTGTAATTACATACTAAGGCCGAATGATAGCTAGCTGTCGCATTCAATGTTTCTCCAGTGCATCATAGCAACACTGACTGCGGGAGTACAGGGCAAAATCTTAATCGAGGATCTCATGTCGTCATACATATGTGAGGTGGTGGAAACAGTTGTCAGGGGACGACGCTGATATTTTTGGATCCAAAGTTATCCGAGCACATGACGCGATTACCGCCTCACAAACGTGCATGAGCGTAACCAAGCATAAAACTGTAAGGCGGATATTCAAGGAGTGGTCAAATCATATATCTGTAACCACCCACTCTCCGTCCTATTGACATACGTATTCCTTGGTTAAGCACCCATCTCTGTAAGCGGCCCACCCACCTTTTTTGCAAACATAGCTCGTACCGAACTAGCCCTAGAACCTGTGGGCCGTCGCAGTGTGAAGTTCCATGGTTGTCATTCTCGCTATACCATGGACACACAACCCCCACAAACATAAAAAAAAACGATCTTCGTCACTGTAAAATTGCCTATAGGATACCCATGGTGTAGGATATATACTCTCGTAAGCCCTGCCATAAAATTTGCAATGACCCCTGGGCGCTTAACGGAGGGGGAATACGGTTTGGTATCATATTTTTCATCTCTCTGTAGAATACTACAACTACCTACAGGAGTGGCATTCCAAGGCTGATGAGGGGCGATACAGAACTGCTTGCACGTATGGTGGAGGATCATATCAGGGGCGTCAGGAAGTTTGCCAGTCTCCAGGAGTCGGTGAGATAATCAGCCTGTCATTGAACAATGATACGATATCTTATTATATAGCGTCCACTGTTACAGATTGAAGTGCTTTTACCGATACTCGCTGTACCACATGAGCTGATGAGACCAACTGCATATGATGGTGAATCTACAGCTTTAGCCAGAAATATTTTAGAGAATTTAAAGAGGCTCAAAAATCCTTATCTCCAACCCTAACTTCAGGTTATCTTGTATCCAGTAGCTACTTCCCGTGAGTTCATAAGAAGGTTTTGTCCTAATACATATTCAAAGCACCTGATCTCTGTCAGGCGAAGTTGCCATTCAGTTCAGTCGTGTATGGTAGGGTTGTGCCATATCAAAGATCATATCGATAATCAAAGCCACTCCTTAACAATTACAGAGTTAATATGTAACATCAATGATCAATGAACACACATATCTACAGACCAAACACCTCTGTCTATGGTTATTGTAGATAAATGTGTACCTATGAGAATGAATGTTCCGACAATGTTATTGGGTGACTGTTCCCGGAATGTACCTATGGGTAGGTCGGTTTCTTGCTCCAACATAACTGCTACTTGTAGCATAATTCTGTGAAAGTTAGCCAGAGGACTGCTGGTGAATATAAATATGTTAATGAGGGAAGGTTATGAAGTGTTGGTCAGCAAGGCTCTCCCGTACTCATATAGGTGTATCAATAGTATTCTAGCGTTTCCCGACATATGCAGTCTATGGCAACCTTACTTAAAGGAACTGAGGCTTGAAACGCACAGAGGGTTATAACGTGGAGAATAAACATACTGTATCTAGTAGTTGCAAACCCTAGTTCAATACGAGGTTCCTATGCAAGTTATCAGCATCCAAAGTGTGACATGGAACAGCAGTTATCATGCATGAGTGGGATGTTGTGCGACTTGTGCAATACGCATGCACAAAACTTCAAATGAGTGTAACTCCGTAACGAAAGTCGTACGAAAAAACTCAGGTTTGGGCTGACGCATCTCAGATTTTCTCAGGCTCATATATTGGCTTTGTATAATTTATCCTTTAGTTGTCCTTAATGGCCATTCAACGCAAACTTGGCACTATAAGCTAGATGTGGGATATGGTTGCTCATTTGATGGCGGCTATCCCATGTGCTGAGGTTACACAGGAATGCCTGTTGATCCACTTCTTTTTTTCACACTTGACTGTTTCAGGTAGATCAATGTAAGGCACGCTGCTCCACCACGGGCAGCCTACGTTGGGGTCATACGGTGGTAAAGGTTTCTTGAGGGAAGGCTCGAGGTCAATCTGAGGGACTATAAGGGTGCTTCACCTCTCCACGGGCTAAGGACCAATGATATAAAGGAAAAGATATGTATGAGACAATGACCTCCTCCCTCGCAAGTAGACACTCTGACATGCCAAATTGAGTATGATTAATTTGAGAGAGATTTATTTCAAACAATACAAAAGGCTTGGGCAGGGATTGACTATGGAAGTAGTATTCCTAGTGTATGTAAGCAGACACAGAAAATGATGAGATTTATCATACCTAGTCCTTCAAAAAACATGACTATTATGGGGATTTCTTCAGTGAGCCAGTAACCACCTTCTACGAGACAGAAATTATCCATCTTTCCTGGGAACCTGTTGCCAATTTATAGTCAACCAGAACAGATGTAGGATCTACAAACATGTGTCATTGTATAATCTTTCAACCGAAGCTCAAAGCAATGAAAGGCCCCAAGGGTAGGGTAAAAACTATTGTTTTTACCACTGTGATGGCATATCATATAAACCGGAGTCACTGGACCAATCTCATTAAATCCGGTTTCCTCTAGAGCTGCTTGATGCGGGGCAAACTTGAACGCCCTCGTTCCGAGGGCAACACGCACAAGCCATTCAAGTGCTACGAGAAGTCGGCAAAACGACAGCCCCGACTGCATTGGGAAACCTGGTAAGGATCATGGTACATCGAAGATAGTACGGTTTGTGATTGTGACGCCAGAGTGATCGGCAATAATGACTAAGAATAATAAATGAATAAGCATGATTAACTAAAATACAACTCGCATAAAGGAGCAACCGAATCTGAAGTATTGAAACAATACAACTAAGAGTCGAGAACTACAGGTCCCCAGGAAAAGCCCTTAGAAAAGAGAGTGACTTGAGCTTTGATTCAAAAGTTGGAGAGAGATTGTGTGAGGATTTTTAATGGACAAACGGAGTGCAATTTTCCATTCAATACGACACAAATGCGAGAAGATCGGGTCCATGTTGTATTTGTACTAGGTGAACCAACAAGACAGAATCTGTGTGGTCTAGAAATCTACTGGAAATATATGAGCGTATGTAATGTTGCAGGTTTAGTTGAACACCTACGGCCAGGTACGCAGACTACCATGACTACTATTCTGTGACTTCAGGAGGCCACCTCACACTCATCACAGACGTCCGGCCGTGCAATCAGGATTGATACACAACCGCACAACATGTGGTTTTCAAGAATATAAACCAGAATATTTTGGCTTGACCAAACCCTGGGACCTCTACAATTGGTTCTTTTAATTTGTGAGTTTGCTTTGCGAAAAAAATGAAAAAAAAAATTAAGCACATTCTTGCGAATGACTAACCCCCGGCTCTCCACCAGAACAGTGGGCCTTCCCGTACCCCTCGGGCACATCCAGTCCCCATCCGAACCTATATTTTTCGAGTTTTGGTCATCAAGGTTTCGGAACATTTTGGATGAGAGTACTTCCCAAAACAATGCTGAATTCGAGTTGAAGCACATGTTGTACTTGACCATGTCACACTCACGAATTTTCAAATCATATAGTCAAGAGGGATATAAGACATGCGGTGTGCTGAACGTTCATCGACAACACTTCCCCATTCTTTTTCAGACTTGACGGTAAAATCCAGCTTGACCAACCGTAATAAACAAGCGAGTTGGATGCGCAGCTACACTGTGTGCACTATGCAAGGGAGATTGAGCGATAGGACTACTGCTTGATGCTGACCCCTGTAACGATATCCAGGTTGTACTGTAAGAAAAAATTGATTCTGAGCTCTGCCTGTATATTTAAAACAACCCAGGCAGGCCTACATTCTGAAGCGGGGGTGATTAGAGACTGACTGGGGGTAATTTTGAGGCAAAAAATTAATTTTGCAGAGGCACCTACAGGCTTCCAAAATGTTCGATATTACTGCACTGTGTTAGGCTACCTTCCAGCATGTATTACTACACATTTTTGCAACAGCTTAACACATAGATTTTAATAGGAACATGAATGACTAATGTATGGGGAGGTGCGGAGGGCAGGCGCGTGTTGAATGGAAGAATGAAATTATTAAGCAGAAGGTTATGGAGAACGCCAGAAAAAATATAAGTGAATAACCTTTTCTCTCAGCGAACTCCATTACATAGCAGATGATGGATATCAGCCAACAGAACCTAGTTCCACCCTACCCCCCCCCCCTTGCAATAGTATTTAATGTCACAAGTGCACATACTCGTTGAACTACATGCTTAACAGACCTATTTCTCTCTACCAGAGTGCCTGGAATCAGGAAGACCCCAAGGACCCCCCTCCCAAGCCTACCCCAGTTGGCCCTCTCCAATGACCATTCTGGGGGTGGACGTGGATGGATGGATGGGGCTATACCCCCTTTCAAAGGATACACACACAGGATATAATGGTCCCATAGGGCTGTTGTAGGAAGGCCGATTCAGATGCAGGGACGAGCCCATTCACAGAATTCTCGACACACAAACCCTATTCCTAACCTCAAGCCTACTTGACAGCCTTTCACTAGTGGGTTTGGGGTCAGGACCTTCATGTCGTTGATATGACTATATGATACATGTCAAAGAAAATGAGGCACAAAATAGGCAGATCTAATTACGACTAAGTAATCGAGTACAGGGAATCTGGCTTGGTGTGGTGATCCCGACCCTACAAATTCCTTCCCCCCCCTAGGGCCTCACAGAGTAGCCCTCACGGGAGTGTAGGGTCGGGGTGTTTGATAGGGAAACTGATACATCAAAGAAAAACTGACGACGAAACCACGTAGTGATCATACTAATACAAAGAAACTATGATTCAGACGAATATAGAACGTTGATCATTCGTCTCTCCGCTGACCACTCATTGTGTTTGACTATGATTTCTATGACTTCAGGGAACCAAGTATGGTGGATCGCAGGAACCCTGGTATTTTTTCCTGTAATGGTGTGGTTGGTATGTGCACTGTAATGCATACCTTGCACCTTGCTTTCACAAAAGTGCTCTAGTGATAGATGATGAGAGGCGGGGAAAATAATCTCAACCTGATCCTGCTGTGAAACCCCCCATTTTACGTTCCTCCAAAAGAATGATTAGTGAACTCCAGGACACGACACTTTCTTGGCCATGCTAAAACAGCCCGATCGAACAAGACTTATTGCCAAGATATAACTGTAACAAACACCCACGACACCCCCCGTAAAGTATTCCACACTGCCATTAGACTTCTGTTGAATAATAGTAGCTGCCTGTATGTTTAGGGACGGTTGTGGGAATCTCCACGCAGTTGTCGCCAATGCAAACATTTACCTCACTCAAACCATATAGACCCCGAATCCAACTTAGAAAGCAAGACGGTAATATATGCGAACTAGCACATGTAAATGATGGGAAACACATCCCGTATTTTGTGATTTTCAAAAGGGGAAAGGTTATTTATTACCTAGGGAGAGAATACGTTCCATATTATGCCTACTTGAGAATGTGTGTATTTTGAACCGCAATATGCTTGCAGGAAGAAATCACGAAAAAACAAAAATGAAGTTTTATGAAAACCTACAGATATTCTACAGCTAAAAAAGATTCCATCACTCTCTGGCAAAGTCAGGAATACATTCAGAAAGAAATCTTTTTAAATTGCTTATTGAATATGTTCAATGACACGTAATCGGAACATCCAAAACAATGGGTCTAGGTGTTATCGGCGATCTGTGAATCAATCGTCCGTATCTCTAACTGTAATGGAATTCCGTCTAATGCGTCTAAGGACAAATTCGACGGGCAGTCTGAGGGTCTTCCAGCTTCTTTGCGGAGAATTCAAACTCTCAGCTTTCCTTAAGGATGGAGCAAGGATAACTTGGGCGGCCTCCATCCACTGCCAAACTTGGACCTGTCTTACGAAAAGGAGGCGGGATGGGGGGGATCGAAGCAGTCCTGGATAAGTGCTAAGAATACTCCGAAGTTGGGACGATGCGAGAGACTCCTTAAGGATTTTAATCAGCATTGAGAATAAGAATCTGGGCTAGGCTGGGAAAAAAATCGCGGACCCCCGTTTAGGGGTAATCAGCAGGAGAGATAATCTGGGCAGCCTGGTATGAATGGTTGCGGAAAAAAGAAAAAAAGAGGACCCGTTTGGGTGAAGGGGGAATGGATTTGTGGGATGAGCTGAAAAACAAAAAGACCCCGCTCCTCTAAAAAAAAAGGTGGATGAGGGCACTTTATGGTCGCATGGGAATGGAACACGACGTTCTGCAAGGATGGAAAGCCAAACCCGACATCTCCCCCGGGCGAAAAAAAATTGATAAGGGCAAATTAGTTGGTCAACCTACCGTTAAAAGCGGAAGTGAAACATTGGCTGATAATACCATATGGACTAGTTTGGCGACGAAACTACGTGTCCAACCACAGGCCAAATACAAGTAAATCCTCTGATAACGAGTGGATAGAAAACTATGAAACTTGGTGTTACTGATGAATAGGGAGGATAGGACTCCTCCTCACGTAGTCTCCTTCGTAGTTCTTGTTGAATGATGTGAAACGAAAGGAGAGATAACGGACGTTTGATGCGACGATGACTGAATGGGTACTAGGAAACGGGAAAGGGTTCTTTTTAATTCTGCCCGGAGATGTAACAAAGGGTCTGGCAGTAAATGCGGTCTCTGGACTGAATAATGGCGCGAGACTCATTGATCAGACTGTTGGGTATCGGGAGGTAAACAGGGTAACTTCGAAGGAAAACAAAGTGAAGGTTGGGTATCCTCATTTAGCACTACGGTCAGGCTTGGGAATAGTCGATAAAAAAGCACAGAATCCAGCAGTCAGGCATTACTCAATGGTTTCTTGTTAGACGGTTTGACACACTAACGAAAACACAAATACAAACTTTATTAGCGAAAATGACCAAGAATGTGTCATAATGTGTTCGCTTTGGTTTCTACTGAGGTTCAGAAAGCCCAGGGGGGGGTTCATCAAGGAACCGTGGCCAGGTAGTAGACACTCAGGGAAACCAGACGAACCAGTGTTGAGCTCTGAGTGGCCAGAGAAGGAGATAAATAAGTGGAGTCATCCGATATATTGGCAATAATATCATGGATGAGCAACCAGTATCAACTTGCCTTCTCTTCCTGACTATGATCCGGTGTCATCGAGGTAGAGGTGTAGCACAACAAATACCCAACCAGAGCCGCCTACCTGATCGGCGCCATTTTACCTCCTCTCGACACGGGATGATCAGGTGGAACCCCAGAAGGATCCGAACCAGGCTTTTTCGGACCGCTGGAGGAAACGGGGGATTCCATGCTCACAATGACACGACTGATGCAAGACCTTATTGCAATATCCACCGATAAAGACAAACACCCCAGAAGAAGACCTCATGAACCAACAATCTACCAGCTACGGCACCAGCAGAATGGGAAATGCACAGATAGTGAGGATTTATATGACCAAGACCTCGCCCATCACAACAACCGCACAGCCAACTGGAGAAAAAGGTCTGGTCTTCATCTTCATTGGTTCCACTGGGTGGGTGGAAGGTGGAGTGTGCATGGGGTTTCTGGGGTTTGTTTGGGAATATGCAATAAGTTCCTTTGTGCAGCGTTTGTGCGCAGACATGGACACACCCAGAGTTCACTCCAGGGGTGTCTCCAGAAAGTAGGGGGAATCTGGTTCACCGATCATCCGTGTAGAGGAGGTCAAATGGCGATCGCAGGAGCAGGTTGGATTGGCTACACCTTACCTCGAATGACACCTGGATCACTAGTCAGGAAGGAGAAGGAAAGTGATACTGGGACATCCATGATCATTCATGGCCCAGATATATAGGATGAGCTCCCCTATTACTCCTCTCTGGCCACTCAGAGCTCCAACACTGGTTGTGGATTCCCTGAGTGTCTACTACATGGCCACGGTTTCCTTGATGAACCCCACGGGCCTTCTGACCAGTAGAAGAAACAAACAGAAAACATTATGGACACATTTTCTGTCATCCGATGAAGTTTGTATTTGTGTTCGCTATTTTCTATCACCCGATAAGCGCAATGATAATCCTGGCTGGATTCTGTGCTTTATTATCACTATCAAGCAGAGCTGGAATAGGAAACCAACATCACTTGTCATTGAGCGGACGCTGGGTCCCGCCGAGTACCTCTGATCAAGTATCAGCGCCAGTTCCCCGCCGGAACCGCATATCCCAGCCGTTGTTCACTGGGGAGGAAGTATAAAAAACCCAAAAAAACACACACTCAAAGTAGGCTTAAGGAACGATCTTTCAAAATGTACTAAATTGCCTTGAAAATAACCAAAATACGAGGGATGTGCCCATTCTACATGGGTAGATTCAGCTAATAGTTTGGTTTGTAAGTGGATCGGGGCGGGGCAAATGTTTTTTGAGGGTTAAATTTGATTGGGAAGCTATCTTTGAGACTTCCATCTAACTTCCCATACAACAGCTACATTTAATGAAGAGTGTCTAGATGCAGTGAAATTACTGGGTCGGTTCTCTGGGGGTTTGTTATACACGGCAATATCGGCAATAAGTACTTGTAGAAATTTTTACAAAGTGCCCCTAAAAGAAAGCACCAGTGTCCCCCTATTACTGATCACGGGTTCCACAATGTTTTTTACAAGTATTTACAAGTATACTAAAAATATGCAAGTGCAGCTTTCACTTCTTTGTGAATGAAAAGTCAAACAAGCAGATTTCAGCCACACAACTCATCAAACGTGAACCACAAAGACTTGTCCCTAAAATCCACTTGATACTTCAGGCCAACTATTGTATTAATTCTAATAAATCTCTGACGCGATAAGAGTGTCACTTCGCATTCTTTCAAACCAAAATTGTGATCTTAGTACAAATCAATAGAACCACGGCGGTTCGGAGTAATAGCGGAGCGCTGTTTGTTTCTGGATTCAACTTGTTCCTGTCCGGTAACACACATTTCCATATGGGCGGTTTGATTATCTGTACTTTGATGTATGTAAGGATTTGTACTAGGCCAGTCACTTCAGTCGAAATCTGGTAATGATGCCTTCACCATCCTAGAAACCTCACGTATTGAAATTTGAAAGTTAAAAAAAGACCTATGTATAGAAACTAAGTAGGATACTAAGTAGGTAAAATTTTCAGCAGGTCATGAATAAAATTGAACCTATAGAGTGAGCACACAATCACGAGACACCTCCACAGACACGTTTTGTCACAAAATTAACACAAGCGGTCATTCACCAGGATATCATATGTACCCAACGGTCTGGTGTGCCTACCGTCCAACCATCAATCCTACCTGTCTATTCCATTTGGGTTAAAGGCAAGACTGACTATTGCATCTATGGTCTCTGGTCTGTCTAGAACCATTGGTTTAACCTTTCTTTAAACCTTCCACATCCCCGGCCAATCAGCCACTCTCTCAAAATAGGTATGGGCAAAACGTGTACAGAGACAGTCCAAATGTTTACAGCCCCCTCCATGCGGGGGACCATCATTGTAAAAGGTAAAAAGTTGAAAATTGTTGCCTCTCCGCCATAAAAAGTCCCCCTTCCTGCGAAAGTGTCAAAAAATTCCCTCCCCTGGAACCCCTTAGGACCACCTCCGGATGGCAACCATCTTTCACGGATTGAGGGAGTTTAACCATCCCAGTGATTTTTGACACATTTTTTTATGGGACCGACCCTAAATGAACCTTATACCTTGCGAAATTCTTTCTATTCATCGGATGCCAGACCATGTGTCAAGAACCCCTTTGGTCCAGTGGGGGTAGGACTTTAGCCTGGCCGCTGCAACTTGCTCGTATGTTCTGAACAAGCTGGCTGTTACTCATGGGTGCTGTCTCGGTAATGATTCGTCCTGGCAGTGCAAATCTCGTGGACAGAGACGCTCTGGCAACATGCTCCGCCTCTCAGAGACCCTTGACCTTCTGTGTGGAGGCTTCGAACAGCATCTCTTGCATGCTTGAGGCTGTAGGCTGTGCATGGCAGAAGATAATCTATGCTAGATTATGATCATTAAGAGATTAGACTAGGTCCCAATCTAGTCTAGGCTAGCTTCAAGGTCAACGAATAACACAACCATTCACTGTGTAGGGTATTTGAGTTGGCTTAGCGGACGTTCAAATTCCTCCTCAGCACAAACCAGATAACTTACAACGGCAAAATCATTTTATTATAGGATTTTTGAATTCCTCATTATTATCATTCATTTTTTTCTCTATTTGAAAGATTGAATATAACAAGTTTGAGCATGGGTCCCTCCTAATTTTTTTTCACAATCGGTTTCAAACTGAGCGGGTTCTCATCGGCATGAATGTTTTATCCTCTTTTTATCTCATAATATAGTTTGAAATGAGAACATTTTTCATCTCTAGCATGTGGGACCCATTCATCACCCGGGTCACCGATAAAAAATCGAGTTCTGTGTTCCTCCTTAAAGAATATTCACTAGAGACTTCCAGAACCAAGATAAAACAGGCGATCGCCAAAAAGTGTCTCGCCTGGTTGCGTTATCAGTGGTTTTGTATTAAGCACTACACAAACCACCCACTCTTTCTGCAGACCTCGTCATGTCACACAAACTCACAGGATTTCACATCTAACCATTCCTGAAAAATTCAAAATAACTGACCAATATTTTAACAACTCTTGATACAAAAGTCTTTAATTGCTCTTTTCTTCTATTGGACATTCGGTCCCCCAGGTAATAAGAGAAAAGAACATGATGTGTATAAGTATTTTGTAGTACTATCACCTAATAAGATTGGTTGGGTAACGAGAGGGTTTGCTTGGGCAGCGTTTTAAACAGCAGTAAATTGCACAGGAGCTATGATTTACTCGTTCCTCTGCAGTGCTTATCCTAACAGAAGCCTATTATATGCTGGAATTCAATTAAATTCTTGAACATCAACACATCAGATCCAAAATGTTAACACATCCCATACCTACTGAGTTTGCAAAATCTTACCAGTTGGAATGGTATAAATCATGCAAATTCGGCACATACGATGACCTCGAACGACCCAGCTTACTTTTAAAATGAGCCGATCAAAGTGGATCCATCTACGAGTTTGTGGAAATCCACAACTTTAATCAAATGGCATAAACGATGCACATTAGACAACGCTGAATGACATCCAGTTGACCCCACCGTCACTTTAACTTCCCGGAACCATGGGTAGAACACCATCCACCAAGTTCGTGACCATCCCCCAAACTTGAAATTCACAATAAATTAAATGCAATTATACCATTAATTAGCATATGTTAGCTGAAAATCTGATCAGTTTCATGCTACCTGTCATCAGGTCCTACATGCCAAACTACATCACTAGCACATTGGGTTTCGTCATCATCTTGCTACAAAGCTACACAATAATTACATGAAATAGCTAATTACCCAACTTACAATGACTTTGCTGGCCCACAATCGAATCCCATTGTGGTACACCCAACCCCCAGTGCTACACACCAAAATTCTCATCATCGGCCTCACGGTTTGGTGAGAATCCTGGTAGCAAGAAAGTGGAGATAACACACACACACGCACCGACACGCGCACTGCCCCACAACACAAGTTGAAAAAGGAATAGCTTTGATATGTGATTTGGTTGAAGCATAGAACAATTGGCCTCGTGTAGGTTTGTGCCCACCTTTAAGTCAGCTTTGATTCACTGTAAAGCAGCACACTCCGCCCTTCATCATAGTCTAAGATGCAGCGAAACTTCAGGACCCTGAAGTTGCTTATGTCGTCACATTAGGCTCCTGGGGGAGAAACGTGAATCCATAACAGGAGTGCGAGCACCGTCTTCCCCCCCCCCCCCCATAGCTCTATTTATAAGCCCTCCTGGGTCGCGATGCGATTGACGCACTGAAATGTTGCATCAAGAGTGAACAAGCAGGAGATGTGTGCTTGTCTAATACGGGTGTGACACGTTACTAATGATCAGGGTACTATCTGGGAATCATTTTTTTGCATGCCTTTGACAAGAAGAGCACTATATAAAGGCACCAGATATTATTATTATGGTATTGTGTTGCAGCATAAACCCTGGCCAGGACTTACCCAAAAGAACCTCGGCATGAACGGTTTGACTAAACCTCCTAATACTGTTGTTGGAATTAAATATCCACATTCTGAATAGCTACAGCCCGGCCCATATGAAATTTTATTTTGGCCAGCTCTGTACTGAGTTTCCATAGTTCCAGTGAGGTGTAATTTACAGCAGCTAGCAGGAAATTGTGACCACATGTTTTGCGCATCACAACTATCATTCTGGGGGTACATAATGCTCAGGTCCTTCGTTTCAAAGCATTTTGCCTCCCTCTTGATAGTTTGCCTTTGACTCAGTACGGGAACATTGGAAAATCTTGGCATTCTATTGTATTTCAGGCTTGCACATGGTGCTACTTCACATCTAGGGACCTTTAATATGTTTTGAGG